>JASANE010007317.1:0-37840 GCA_030248225.1 Trileptium ribeirensis | reverse complement strand
ATCGGCTTATTCCAAAACGTATTCAGTCCAGTTGTCAATTTTGCGCTAGGTATTTCTCAATAAAAGATCTTTGGCAGAGTTGACAACTATTCGAGCAGATCGTATAAACTGGTTCCATCATTTGAACCGTATTGACGAACTGAGTCGACTAAAATAAACGGAATCGGCTAACAGGTTAAGGAATTATAATATATTTATATGTAAAACTAGGCCCAAGTCTTAGGCGCAAGCTTATGAACGAATTCAGTTAATTTTGAACCATTCCACTCAGTTCGTCAATGCAGATGGAATGATATATAAAGCTATTATACATTTATCGATAAAAAATTTTGAATTAATAAGGGATGATTAGTAGTCCTAAAATTCGTTCACTTTCTGAACCGGTTCAACTAGCTGAATATTACGTACCAAAGTCTCCGCTGTACGTTTAATAGTGACGAATTTCGGACTGGGTGGTATATATTCTATGAACACCCCTTTCAATTAACACCAATAAACAAATATATACCTTCAGGATTTGTGATAATATTGCTTCAATAGGCAGCACTTGATGTATGTGAAATCATATTATAGTTTAGAGCTATTATACAGGTATCGATATTGACATATACGTATTACAAAACGAAAACGTTACCTCGAAATTACGTATAACCTCGAAGTGTAAACAAAAGCATAATCTTGGAACTAAACAATAAATTTAGACACTGATGTGGTGGTACAAGAGTCAAAAGCCGCATGTATGGACTTGCGATAATTTGATATTGTAGTGCTATTAAATAAAGATCTGCAAATCTGTGAGCAAATCTACTTACAGCTTCCTGGTATACGCCAAAAGAAGCCGAATTTTCATTGCATGTTGTGGTACACTTAGCTCGATTTAGCAAGAAAGAAAATTTGATAATCCATTCACTTTTTGTAATTTATTACATGTAACAGGGAGTAACCGGAATTCCGGTTCCGGCAATGGGCAAAAACCATACCGGAACCGGAATTCCTATTTAAAAATTTTGTTTGATATTTTCCACATTTTTGCTTCATCTGTGGTCCAAGCATATTTAATATACGAACACAATGATCCAGTTTCAATACAACTAAGCAAAAGAAACATTAACTCAGCAATTTGCCGTGTGAAACTTAAGTAGGGCGTATAATTTCAGTAGGAATTTTTCATTTTCACCTGCAAGAGTTTGTTAACAAAACAAAGCGAGGTCGATGCTTGTAGCAGCTATTTATTCTACGCTCCATGCGTTGTAAGCACATTCAGTTTGACGCAGTATACAAAAGTGTGTATAGTGCAAGACATTTTTTGCTCTGGGTGTCGAAAAACCGATATAGGTATTGATCGATAAATAAATATTATTAGCTTCCTCAATCTCTTCAAAGTTTCAGAAAGGCAATAATGTCATCGTAATACATTAAGTTTAATGTAAAAATTATTTTTAATACATTTTAAATCCGCTGTACCTTCATTTCTTTTTCATCTGATTTACTATATACTAGTGAAGCTCGCTTGCGAGCCAGAATTCGAGTGGTGAGAACAATCCCCCGAAGCAGAAGTGTGAAAAATATTTAACTCACAATATTTTTGACGCTCGCAATGAGTTGGTCGGCCCAGAAAACCCCATCTCCGACACTAAAACCAACAATAAACGCAGATTCAGGTGCTTTTCCCACGACTTCTCACCAAGAATTTCGAAAATGTCATTTTTTATGTCTAATATGAACCAGAAGTGTAAAAAATATTTGCCCAACAATATTTTTAACACTTGGAATGAGTTTATCTGCCCAGAAAACCCCATATAAGATACTAAAAGCAACAATAAACACATATTCAGGTGCTTTTCCCACGACTTCTCACCAAAAATTTCGAAAACGTCATTTTTTATGCCAAGTATGAACCACAATTGTAAAAAATATTTGCCCAACAATATTTTCAACACTTGCAATGAGTTTATCTGCCCAGAAAACCTCATATAAAACACTAATAGGAACACAAAAAACACACATTTAGGTGCATTTCCCACGACTTTTCACCAAATATGAAATTTGGCGCCAACTATAAGCTTATAGACTCCAGATTGGGAAGTAGTTGAAAAACTTATTATATATCATTGAAAAGCCCTGGTAAAGATACATGGAATAGGCCTATTAGGTTGCGGATACCTCGTTTACTTATTGAGAAAATTCGCAAAACTGGAGGGGTGCCCGAAAATGGGCCAAAAGTACGTCATTTTGCCCCATAACTTTTCCCACGGGAAAAAATTAAAAAATCGGGCCCCGTCACTACACTCATTGCGGTTCGAATGAGCTATCTTGCATCAAAATCCGCCCAACTGTTATCGAGATCCAGGTGCGACAGACACAAACAGACAGGAGCTCCTCAACCCCCCCTCCAGAGCCAAAATTGAATATTCTCGTTCCACTCGCTAGCTTCGTTCGCAAGTGGAATGAGCTCATAAGTTTCGAAGACCAGATTCCGGTTCCGGATCCGGTTTTAATGGACGGTTCCGGTTGCTGGTTCCGTTAAATTTCGGTTCCGGTTATTCCCTGACATATATATACTACTAAGTATCACTTTTTAGACAATTAATGTCAAATCTAGCATACAAAAAACTGCGAACCACCATATCTAATTAGCATATATAAACCATAAAACTTTTCAGCCTTAAACGATATATATTCATTATCAACGACATCGGAATCCTATAAAATTAATGGTATGAATTTTACCCCTCGAGTTTTAAAGTGATTGGCCTATTATATAGTAATTTAACATCAAGTGAAAGTCATTTAACTTGAACCCGCTGTAACATAATTGGGAAAGTTTTCTCGTCAACATTGTAAAATTGCATCAGCCTTTTACCTGTAAGTACAATTCAACAAACTTTGTATGTGGCACATATTAAAATTTTACGGCTACAGTTGTACACTGCCTGCGTCTTTATTGTGCGAGATGTATCGTTTGAGCATCGATCAATCATAAAATGTCGAAAACTAATTTTGTTTGACCAGATTCTCAGCTAGAATGGAACATCCTTAGAGTTAGCAGCGGCTATTTTCGGCGACTATTACATTTTCCAACATAACCATCGCATATGTGAACACCGTTTAATTTCACATTATAAGCAGTCATCAGATGGTTCTGTGTGGCTAGCATGAGTATTAGTGAACACAATATGTCACCGGATATTAAATTGAGTGAGCTAGAAGCAGAGGATTTTGCATTAAAATTCGCCATTAACTCGGCATCGTACACAAGCAGTCCGGGTATTTTTGGCAGATCCCGAGGACACGTACACAAAATCTTTTCAAAAAACCTGGACCCGGAATTTTTGGACATTATTACTCGGACACGGAATTTTTGGAAATTATTACCCGGACCCGGAATTTTTCGTCAGAAATATCCGGACTCAACTCTTTAACAAACCTAGCCTTGGTTAGAACTGCACCTGTCATAATACCACATTTGTCACGACTTTTCAACCTCTGTTTTCATATTGTGCAATGCCCGATGGCCAGAGGAGGTCTGTTTTATTGTACCTATTCCAAACCCTGGTTGTGACAGAACCAGAACTGGTCGCCTATCGCTCGGTATCTGTTTGACATCCTGTGTGTGCAAGCTGATGGAACACATTTTGGCTGAAAGACTTGTCAGTTTTGCCAAGGACAACCACAATGTAGTCTGTACCCATAATGGCTTTCAGCAGGGAAAATCGCACGAATTTCAACTAATAGATAATCTTGACACGATGACGAAAATAACTGACTGTGATGATAGTGCAGATATATACAATATATTGATCTTAGAAAAGCGTTGGACAGAGTATCGCGCTCCCATCTATTAGCGAAACTAAGACGTTTCGGAATTTTGGAACCGGTGGGTTAGTTAAATACAATGATTTCTCTTTAGTTCGCTTGAACGGAATTACATATCTGACTTGCCCTGTTACATCAGTAGTACCCTAAGGTAGAGTCTCGGGTCAAGTCCTTTTGCTGTCCTACATCGATGATTTGGATCAGTGACCTTCTTGTTACGTTTGGAAGTTTGCAGACGACAAGAAGCTATTCCGCCGAAGTTAGACTGACCCTAAAAACGATGGTTTCAAACATAGTCATTTGAATTCAATATATATATATATGTGTATCAAAATTTTCCACGCTTCATTTCGGTTATCATAATTCTGAATATGGATATTCTATCAATGATACAGTACTACCTGCCTGTAGCGAAACAAAAGATATAAACATTGTTATGTGATCCTCGTTCAAACTGTCGCCTAGCTGCATCAAAATTGCTGCTGACTGTCATGATGTTCCTCATGCATTGGCCGGATTGAGATGTAAACTGTATTCATTGGCTTTTTTGAAGTGATAAGTCCAAAGCATGATCTTTGATGTGTCGCGCTGCCTCGTCACTACTAGCGTGGCATTACTTACTGGAGAAGGTACAACATCGCGTCACGGAATTGATCCAATGGATTTGTAATTATTCGTATAATGAACGTCTTGCTCGTACTGGAATTCTGTCGTTACAGACTAGACGTCCCAGGGCGTACTTAATTTTTATCTAAAAGCTTTTAAATGGTCATTTTGATGATTGGTCGAAATCGTTTAAATATGACAGCTTCAGTTCGTTGGGGGTCATCGCTTTAAGCTACGGTGCAACTAGAATGTGCGTTTGGATTGCAGACACTTCTCATTTGCTAACCGGGTTGTACGAAATTGCAACTGCCTTCCAGATTGTGTCGTGGCGTCACCAGCCCAGCTGTGTTTAAGCAAAGGCTTCATGACTCACAATCGCTACAATGTCCATAGCATCTGTCTCACCTTTGTCTTTTTCAATTTGTTCGCGACCGTTACTGGCCGATCTCCTATCGGATATAAACCCATTCCTGCGATTTTGGATGTGCGCAGTTATGGATGGCAGCTTACGACAAATACGGGAGTACGGCTTATAGTCCACTGGGTTCCAGGGCATGTTGGTTTGGACAACGAAGCTGATAACTTGGTCGCAATAGCAGGCTGTGACTTTGACCAGAGTTACTGCGAATCCCGTGCAAAATCAGCTATGAAACGCTGTGCAAATGAAAAGTGGAACAACTTGTTACGTATTAATTTGCCATATGCGAGATACGTGTACCTGAAGAATCTAGTCTATCGGTTGGTAGTCGAACGATGCTAAATACACTTCGAACTGGATGAGATACTTGCAAGCTTGCAGCTTATACAGCCTGGCTGATAAGAAAGAACTAGAATGCACTAGAGTCCTCAACAGGTACTCGTTGCAATAGGGATGAAGAAGGTGTGGAACACGACTCAATATGTGTGCTGACGCGAAGTTAACGAAAGGCCGACAAAAATTCTAAGGCCATAACACAACATGCATGGCTCTATTTGATGAATCCGTCGCTTCAGCCAAATTTCTTCTTGTGGCTTGCTTAGCCAACCGACTACAGACAGCCAAATATCAATCGAATACGGAGGTGTCCTGAAGACTTCAATCATCATCAATCAATCACGGCACCTTACTCGGAATGGAAATTCGGTAAAATACCAGACAAGAACATATTTCTATTTTGCACTTGCACTAGCGATATTCAACAGTTAAACTAATAGCCGTCAGGCCTGCACACGTAGGTAAGGTGAGCGGCACCGGCATGATCCAAGATAAGGCGGCAGTGAAATTGGACCGTCCCGTAGGACCACTGCGTTAGGTTACGTATTTTTCATTTGGGACTAGCGATAGAAGCTTGAAGACGAAGGGGTGTGAAAAGCAACCGCTGAACAGCTTGGCTCTAAGATAGAAATCGAACCCAAGACGTCCCGCCATTGGATCCGTAAGCGGGCGAGCTACCTCAGATCTCGCCCTGCGCGACTTCATAACAATTATTAGGTAATATATATTTTCACCTAGACCTAGCGGTAAGAGCTTGAAGATGACGGGACTTGAAAAACAGACTGCCGGAAAGTTGGGAGGGGTAAGATGCGAACCCACAACCTCCCGCTTTTGTGTCCGCAAGAAAGCGCTCTACATACTGACCTATACCTGCCCGACTTTGATGCAGTCATGACGCCGATATATTTGACATCCGCCGTACTCCATTAAGGCCTACCACTGGCCCTACTGTTATGTAACCATTTATTCCGTATATATGTTATTTTATTTCATAATAGGATTAGCGACCAGCAGTACCTAAAATGTTAACCCTTAGGCCAGACATATGGGTGAGGGCGCAGGCATGATTGTAAGTGCGGCAAGGCGGCGGTAGAGCCCTACCTTCCTGTATAACTACTATGTTATCTAATATGTTTTTACATTTAAGCCTAGCGGTAAGAGTTCGAAGACGAAATGATTGGAATCAAACCGGCGACCTCCAGCTTTTGAGCTATGCCTTCCCCACATCACAGCAGATATAAAACAGCTATATTCAACAGTAAATGTGAAATATAATAACTTTATCAGTATTGTCGAATATAGCGGCCTTATGATTACTACGAAGTCGGGCAAGGATAGTTCCGTCAGTAGAGCGCCTGCTTGCGGATACCAGACCAAGAGATCGAGGGTTTGAATACCACTCATACCTTTCGTCAACAACCTCCTACCGCTAAGCCTAAATACAAATATATTGTATAATTATTTTGTTTCGTTTAAATGGCGGTAGGGTTTGAACGGGGATTTTATTATGACGGCTATCGGAATTAAAAATGGGAATGGGATTCGACACCTAAGATTGCGTGGTCCGAGGCGTGGCCAGTAGTATGCCGGTGATACTTCTGTTATGAATACACCGGATATTTGACCTTTTAGCTTCTTGATACTAACTCGGCCACGGAAGCTTCATACTCACTTGCCTCAATTCTATTAATACTAACGTTTAGTTTAGGTTACAGATAATTCTATTATGCCTTTTATGAGATTCGTACAGTTGCCCCCGATGGCAGACGAACTGTCCACTTATCTAGTTAACTGAACCAAACCTTAGATTTGATACATTGCCCCGATTGCTAGCAAATACAGTATGGTTTTGTGACGCCGATTAGTGTTTAAGTTAACTATTACCCTACTAAAGCTCTTTTGAGTTGATACAATTCAGCCCCGATAGCTGGCCCATTGCAGGGTTAATTAGTTATATACCTTAACCTATGCCTTAGATTTACGCTACTACGTGCCGGTTATTTTAAACGATGGCCGGCAGACTACGTTATTAAAACTGTATAGCAGCGGTCGACTACTATTCAATAGACGTTTCTCAATCTGAACGACCCCTGATGGCTGATACAACAAAGGGGAATTCCTTAGCCCCCGATGGCTGGCTATGAATAGTATTTGGGCTCAACTGGTTACTCGAGGAGAAGTCGAATCCTTGCCCCTTACTCAGCCAATCTCTTCAAGATTAGCACCACTTTGTTGAGCCACCTCCGAAGGCTTGTAGACTCAACAAGCTGTGCTACTAACCTCGGAACCCTCTAATCTTCTCGCCCTAGTATTGTTCAACGCGACACTTGCGGACCGAAGTTTTTAATATATTACTAAGTTTCTATTTGAGCGGAGCGAAGCGAAGCGTTTTTGAGCAGAGCGAAGCGAAGTGTTTTTATTTTCTGTCTGGGAGTAAAAAGTCGATGTCCGTCCGTTCGTTAGTTCGTTTGTTCGGTCCGACGGATCTCAAGAACCACTGAACCGATTTAAAAATTTTTTTTTCGATTGAAAGCCTATCATGTCAGAGTGTGCACCTGATATTTGGGATTAAAAAATTTTGAGTGGTTAATTAGTAATTAGCTAATTAGTTAAGCTTATGCAGCTAAAATAGAGAATTTTGCAATATTCGCGTTATTTATTGAAATAGAATCGCTTCGACCAAACCATTAGAGGGTTTTTTGGGTCGAAGAATTCAAATATAATATTTTTACCAATGATAAAGCCCTATGCAATGTAGTTATTTGGAGAACATAAAATTGAGAACATTCGTAATACCACAGTCCAAGGTCCGCTCACAAATGTAGTTCCACTACCGACTAGTACTATCTAGTAGGGCGCCACTCCTATTATAATTATGGTTAGTTCTTATGTGGGAAATATTATTGCTAAATTATTTAATAATTTTGTTAAGAATACTAATTACGAAGCATAATTCTGATAAAGTTCTATTCTTTGTAAAGCCACAAAATTGAACTCGAAAAGAACAATCCATAAATAGTCCGACTCCGTTCAGTTTTATATGCCAGTAAATCGTAACACAAACCGGTTTAAAATACTACTAAAACATATAAGCCTTAGCTCTAACGCTGTTCAATACCGCGACGAATAAATTTTTTTGCTAACAGTTATACTCGTAGCTAGGTAACCGATTTTTAAAATAATATAAACCAAATTCGAAACGATAATACGTCTCCCTATAGCATAATTCTTTATACTCCAACAAAGTCGCTCTGAACTGACGCAACGTAATTCCTTTACGCTCTAATCAATTTTGATTAAAAACTCAGGATGTGAGCTAAAATCTATGTCGGACGTTAAGAAGTTTTCCCAAACAGTCGTCCATCAGTGTGAAACCAAACTCAAGACTGAAAAGAAACAGAACTGGAAGCTAACTCTAGGTTAGCTAATAAAAAACAAAGTCGGATTATGCAAATTAGACATAATGTGACGAAAACAACTAAACAGCAAAACAAAATAAAATCAGGACGTTACGTAGAAGGGAGAGAGTGGTATAATAAATGCATTTTTGAAAATCCGCGCTAGAACGGTAGGTTTTTGGGTTTTTGGACCTTTGGGACCCCTAACAATAACTGTTATTTTGTTGTTTCTATGGGGGTAGGAGCTGGAAGGGGATTTTCCCTTATGTCCACTATCGGTTATAAAAAGGGGACGGGATTCGTCGCCAAAGGATTTTGCGGCTCGAGGTGCGGCCAGCAGAATACCGTTGGGCCGATTTGTACGGCGCGCGTCTTTCTTTTCGTGAACGGTACTAGTGCCCTATATTTCGCGATGCGGTGTGATCTTTTCCCGGCTATATTGCTCGAGTTCCAGATAGTTTGGCAACAGACACGTATAAAGAATGTTTATTATAGCGTTATAAAAATGTTAAGCCACTACTATCACGTAGGTCATTTGCGGCACTATTTCGATAACCGTATCAGTATCACTGTACTATTCCCAGTACTCGTTTGTAAAGCCGCGGCACTGTTTTTAGTACCGTATTTTTAGCTCACGTTAAATCTACACCGGTCTGTCTTGCACGGTCTGACGTAAGGGTGTGCACAATCTGACCCTTAGCTCTTGACACATTTCGGCCACTAATTTCGTTACTCTCGACGATCGCTATTTATTACTTTAGTCCTTAGGTTAAGTTAATGCTACCATGTACTTTACCCAGTCCTTAACCCTAAGTTACAACAACTAGTATTTAAGGATTATACCTGAGCGATAATGAATAAGATTTATGTTATCTGATACATTATTAAAGCCTTTGTGGGTTGGTGCAGCACCACCGGACGGCTGGATACTGCACGAGTATTTAAGTATACCTCAACCTAGGCCTTAGATTTAAGCTAATAATGCCAATTATTTTAAACAGGCCGACACCGGACGGCTGCCGAACCACGTTATTAAAACTGTACAGTAGCGGTCGACTACTATGCAGTTGAAGTTTGCTCAATGTATGCCCCCGGACGGCTGACTATACTGGTATTTGGGTATAAGAGACTCGAGATTTTGGTCGTCCGAACCAACCCCTTACTCGCCCGGTCTGCTCAAGAATAGTACTACTTGCTCCACCGACCCCGGACGGCTGCCAGGCTTTACAAGTACCACTACGAAATTATTCGAGACCCACCTGAACTCTCGCCCTGGTTACCACTCACTCGACACAAGGGCCGAAGTTTTTAAAATATTACTAAAGCTAAGTTATCTATTCTATCGCCCTTAGTAACTTTATTGTAACTTCTCACCTCGATGTTGCTGGGAAATTAATATTACTAATTAAGATAATAGTGGGATTATGGTTACTCAATTGTGCCGCTACTCGCAGGTACTCAGTCACTACGCCTTCCTGTACTCTACTCTGTTGTCGTCCAGACAAGTATACCGCGCATTCTTTGAGCACCAAAAATTTACAATGTAAAATGCCCGTAAATTCCGGGAACCCGAGTATAGGCGTTTCCTATAAATCAGCGTTACCGAGGAAGCCGAGTATAGGTCTTCTTTTTCAATAAAGATTGCCCAGGAAACCGATTATAGGCATTCCGTTGATGTTCACCACAAGTAGAAGTGCCGAGTATAAACTCCTTCTCCTTATTATAAATAACAACAACAAGTAACAATAGTCGGCGCAAAACTGCTGCACGCAATTCTTTGCGTATGGTAAACGATAACTATAGGCCAGAAATCATTACAAAAATCAGTAAACGTGGCGCGTTACACTCCTTAGTAAGATGCTCACAAGGTATCAATCCAAACAGGCTACTGATATATGTAACACGTAGGCTAGCACACCATATCAGCTAAGTAGCCTTTAAACTAAAACCCGGAACTATATAAATAATCATTGAGATTTAACACTGAGTCTCCAAACTGCTAACTCTACGGAATCAAGAACAAGACTAAATAGAAACTAAAATTAAACTATTGCTTGTACATAGCTAATAAGTTAAACGGAAGAAAATATGCAAATTAGAAGAAAACCCCAAATTTTATAAATTTAAGAAATTAAAAATCCCAGGGAAACATATAATAAAGTATTTCATGAAAAAAGAACAATAATTGGGATTTTAGCCCCGGGAACCCACTGGCAGCCTACTAGACCCCCGACAATAACAGTAGAATATCAAAACGCAAAATACAAAATATAAATTAATCTAGCAATGTATTTAAATAATACAATTAATATTAGCAACAGCAAGTAAAGTATGAAACATAAGCATGTATATTCATTAATATTGACGCAATCAGAACGTTCTGAAATGTTACCGGTCCCATATATTTATGAACCATACTGCTGCATCCGGGCCCCAAAAGTTTAGTATTTTAACGCACGCTCTCCACACAATATGTGGACAGCTCACATTATGAACTTTTGCGTTAACTAAGCTTGTGGAATAACTAAAAAGAACGTAACTAACTTACTTACTGGAATGTGCTGCGGCATTATCCTGTTAGGCAATTTCGCTGCGAGTTGACTGTCGAGTTTATCGTTCGACGTGCCTTTGTATGTGCGTTGTTATTCGCTCCTGTTTTGTGGTTCCTTAAGAAACCAAACAACAGCTCCTAAAAATAGCGTATCTGCTAACGTACAAAACTTGCACCCGAGCGATCTATGTTGTATCCGCGGTCGTAGCATAAGTTTTTCAAGATTCTACCATCTACGCATTGGTACAAGACGGAAAGGGCTAAAAAGTTACTTAAGGGAACAGAGCAACAACCGTCATATAACTCAGTGGTTTGCGTATGCTGCTTTAACATATGGAAACTGAGTTCGATCCCTGTACCGGCGTGAGTGTCAAATTTTGCACGATAGACAAAAATAATTCCATATTTAAATGGCTAAGGAATCTACAAACAGTTCCCAAATAGCGTAGTAGGTACTGTACGAACCAAAATTATTCCGGCTCTACGGCAAAATTCATTCGACATTGTACGAGCTACACATCGGCAAGACATATCGCATATAAATGCTTCCTGGACCCTGAATGTAACAGGGAATTTCCGGCCTTGTTATGTCGGCCCGTGCTTCCGTCGAAATCCGTTGTGGACTTAAAGATACCTAAAAGTCCAGTATCTAACATCCTAATATCGGGTGAATCGCGCAAACCCAATCCCATAGCGTCATGGGTTTGTATAGTTTTGTATCTTTTTGCATGAAAATATACAACGATAATTTCTTAGGCCGACAGATTGTTCGCTTTTTTATCCGCGATATATCTGTACTTATTTTTGTACGCGTCTTGATCGCTTTCAACGTTGTTATGCATGTTAGACCCTTACCCGTATTTTTGTTCACGTATCCATGCATGTATAGGCACAAGGACTGCATCGTAGGATGAGGAGAACAATGGTTAAAACGCTCAGAGAAAACTTCTAGGATTCTAGAGACTTCGACCAGATTGAAAATGTATCGCGGTCTTCTTATACACACAGGATCAACCGGATCACAGGATCACAGGATCATCACAGGATTACGACCGTCCGGGAATGGGAGGCCTCTAGGCCGTTCGCCACAAAACAAAAGACAATGACACTGAAAGTTGTTGGGGAATAACTAAACAAGGGAGCATTAAATCTACCGGGGATGACAATACGTTAACTAAAGTACTTCACAGTGGTTGAGCTAAATAGAAAACGACACACACGTAAAACGATAAAACGCACACGACTTAGTAATCGAGAGAGCCGGCCACGGCTTCGACGAACTGTAACTGGTCTCCGGCAGGAATTCAAACTTGCGATCCGAATTTCAATTTTTCAATGCAAAATTTGAACGGGCTTTCTAATAAGAGCAATTTGAACAAAATCGGTTCAGGAGTTATCGAATTATATTAATAAATATCACATCTGCTCGCTCAAACAACCGATACTTACGCTAAGTTGGGTTGTTGCCGTCAACCAATCATATTTAGATGTATTGTTAGATCTATTGTTATTTCTATCATAACCGATGTCTTTCCTGTACTCGGACGAACTTTTCCATGTCATTCAGCGAATGTCTCTTTTTTCGCTTGAGCCGTTTAGAGCCATAATACTGATAAACTCAGGGCCAAATCGCCCCAAAATCAACGTGATCAGTGCGTTTACAACCCTCTATGATTTTCTACGAGGCATACCATGTAGGCCTTTTAGGTGTTATTGTGTTGCTTAAGCGAACCTATAACAAATAAACGTCATCGAACTTCGCTTCCTTCCTTGTTCTGTGCGTGGGAAATAACGAAACTTTGTTGGCACCTTTTTGAATCTATAAAATTGTTCGATGAGGAGTATTTCGACCGATCCCTCCTGCTGCGGGCGTCTGTCAGGTAAGAGTTCTATACGTTATATTATAGGGCAGAAATCATGAATTCCAAGAACCCAGGTGGGTCTGAATCGCCTCAGTCGTTGGTCGCTGTAAAGCGCCCCTCTGTTTAAAGTTCATTTCATATTATAGGCTGCATCTAATTTTACTAATTTTATGAAATAGCATTATTTTTCCACTATCAGTAAATACCATGACGCGACCCTTTATTCGACTCGCCTATTTTTAGCGAACCCAACGATGTGTAACATGTCGTTACCTGACCCTTCATTGACCAGTGGTAACTCCCTAAAACACGCAATCAAATAGTATAACTCTGTTAGTGGGCACAAAATGCCGAAAATTTTATTTACAACTCGACAGTGGGAAATCACCCCTCACTGCATTCAACTTGTTGAGACATCTCCAAATATACCCGCCGGGTCTCTGTCCGCCTTCCCTTTAGCTCGAGATGACCAATAACAACGCCCCCTCCTTTGTCAAAACTATCTATGTTATCGCCATTTTAACAATCCTGTAAACTTAATCCGCTCGACAATGGTATTACCCCTCATCTGATGGCGAGTCCAGCTATCACCTGGGGGCATCGTTTCTCCCAGCCGTTAACACTGGATAGCCCGCTGAAGCTTCCTAAATGATACATATAAATAAATCCGATTGGGTCAGGATCCAATATTACGTCTATCCCCGTATGTTTGGTATCATTTGATTCCCTTTTTCGTTGTGACGCCGAATTTAACCCAGCCCATCAAAATTGCCTTGCCTCTAGTCCATTACTTTCCCTTTTGTTTCCTTGACTTTCTCTCTAATGAACCTTTTCGGTCCCTCTTTTGCTGTTCGCTGTCGTGCATGTTCGTTGTGTTTGTGTCTTCTTTCTCTCATTTTTTCTCATGGCTGACCTTTTGGTCTTTTGCTGGTGTTTTTTCTTTGCCGTCCTTTCTCCCGTCTCGCTTTCTTTGCTTCTGTTCTTTCTTTCCTTTTCCTCCCTCTTGTTATCTTTCGCCCATCTGCTCTTCCTTTCTCTGTCTTAGATAAATTGTAATAAAAATTAAAATTATTAACTAAAGAGCAACAATATTAATTATTAGTTACGATAAATATATATATTATGTAAGCTAAAAACAAAAAACGAGGCAGATTTGTATATTTATATATATAATACATATGAGTATATACAAAATCAAATACTAAGACGCGAAATTTAAAACTTAACAAAAACTGAAAATCGCCTCCAATTGGACGGTGCAAAAGTCGAATAGGCTTTAATATAGGCAAAATTTTTGAGGTCGGACATCACGTCCGACTTCAAATCAGTTTGGCTTCGACACCACGGAGTTCGGTCGACTGTACTGACCAGCTCCGTGGTTAGCTAGTAACTGTACGGTTGTGTCTGGTTTTCGCTTTTGCACAAAGGCTTAGATGGGAAGGAGAGGAATCCACGTTGGCGTCCAGTGCCATGTGAAGGGGCACGAACTGGTGCTGCATGCAGGGACAGACGATGTAAGTATGGGTGGGGAGTTAGGGCAACAAAAAGGGGGTTAATTTCAACAAAATTAGGTCCTAAGTAGGTTCATGTACACGGATATGTATCTACCATAAATTTTTTGAGCTTGAAAGCAGCTAGTCACATCACCTCAAATTAATTTTCCGTCCGCCGTACGGCTCCTCCTTCGCTCTAGAACAGCTACGCCAATCGTTTTTTTCTGAAATTACCTAAACTCTGGTCAAAAGTCATTGTGCGAATTTTAAATAGGTAAATTTCGGCCGAAGTCTCTTTAGTTCCCCGTGATCATAGGTAAACCACAAACATATTGTTTGGATGTTACAGATCCAGCTTTTCGAGCCTTAGGGTTTTGGAGTTATCTTTTTTAAGAGTTAGGGCTTTGGAGATTTTTCCCTGAGCTGATAACAGCTATAATTTTCGTGGAAAGTGAGCCTTAAGTCGGTAAACTTGTCGTAAGCATTATTGGGTATTAGAATTAGTGTAAAATTTGTAAACTTTAGTCGAATGTTCGACGCTCAGACAGCCTTTATGGCAGAACGCAAAGTCCTGTAGGATAGGGGCGTGGGCCTTCGCGGAACCTGCTGTACCTCGAGCGGGCAGTTCAAACTCTTTTTTACCCTCACTGAGCTAAGAAAATTTGGGAACTCCTGGCCGGCTCGCAAGCCGCCATGAGGTCCCGTTCAAGAGCGTAAATAGAACATCTCTAGGACTGACTAAGCGTGAGTTAGCCGCATTGGATTTTAGGATGATCTTTTGGCATTGGATGTTCGCAGCAGGTGTACTTGTTGGTTTCATTTCTTGGTTCTCTTTTGTATGATATATTGTGTTTCGTATTGGTAATCTCATGCATATTGATCATTATATCTCAAAGTATTTGTTAGGCTCAAACTTTTAGGGATTATGCCGATACTGCTAGGTTTGGGATATCGCAAATCGATCAATGATACAGCAGACCAGAGAATAGAATAAAATCATATCACTCCGGGTCCCAACTCATACTTGGGTCTACGCAGTATTTTTATACTCCGGCTATACATTGTACCAAGACAGTTTATGATCTTTAAGATATTGTGGTCCAACTTCAGGTCCAACTTGCGATTTCAGCGTAGGTCATGATTCGTAGGATCTTGTAGGTAAAGTAAAACTCGATATTTTCGTATAGAACACTTCGTAGCAGCTAAAGCGACCAATGCTGAAATGGGATTTTGAATCAAGTTTCGCAATAAGCCTGTTCTCGATCCAAGAACAGGACAAATGCCCCCATGGCCGTCTTTTAAATATATTAGGAACCACTGTACCCTAAAAGTTTGTTCAAACTCATCGGTGCTTTAAATTCATCTAGATTAGGCGATTCGAAAATAGTGCAACTTGCTCCCCCAAAACATGCAAATTTGGACCAAGCTCGAGGGCTTATATCGAGGGCCGATTAAATCGGAGGGATGTTTCTCTAGATTTTTTGGACAGCCCAATAGTCGGACTATCCCAATAGGTAGTTATCTTCTGCAACTTGCTTGTAGTCATCAAGAAATAAGTTCACAAACTTAGCACAAATCGCCTCCTTGGAACATGTAATTTGGACAAAATTTGGACACTTTCTTCAATAGTATTTTAAGCTGGAGGAACACGCGTCCTGCTTAATTGCATAGCACTATACTAGAACTATCTCGGGGAGCAAGCTAGTTTCGAAAAATTTCTATTATTCATTAGAATATAGCCTCAAAACTTGGTACAAAATGTCCTCAGAGGATAGGCTAATTTTAGATTTACTGGGCCCTCGCGACCTGCATATTTGAAATAACAGGTAGGTCCCTCCAAGATTTTAGATAGCCAGAAGACGTTACTTTTCAGAAACTTTACTAGAGTTCTCTGGTGGAGGTCCTCGGAAAATCAGACAACAACGTTGACACCAATCAATGCCCCAGATGTGTAAATTTGACCTAACTTAATCTGAACTCAGCTTTGCTTTTAAATTTCGAAGACGTGTTCCCATGGGCACTTGACTAAGGATAAGGGTTGCGGAACCGTTTAATTGAGCCGAAAAGTGAAACTTATTAAGTACGAAAATGTACAAAGTAATGTATCTTTGCCACATCTGTAACATAGCTGTAAGAACACTCGGTGATACGAATGTGTCCAACCCGATACGGATAGGAAAACCCTTCCTGCTTAGCATAAACATGTGGCTCTTACACAGGAGAACTGGATCACTAGAATAAGATTGGAACCGAACGACGAAGGAAACGCTACCTAAGGAACGGGATAGGTATGATGCCAGAGATTCACACTACTATCAATTCTGCGAGTATATCATAGAAACAATGTTAATAAACAATAAATTACTTTCGGGTGGATACGTTAGAAATGGCACTCGTGTCACGTGTTAACACACGCCCTTGGATTAGATAGGAACGCCATCGGGATAGAATGCTCTGATCGGGGAAAATACTGAACAGTCAACTCGCATCTTACATTGACAGTTAGCTCTCCGACTATTTATTCAGCAAAGTACATTAAATACAGCAGATCTTAATTAATAGTGGCAACTAAATTAGGCAAGCTTACGAGGTCTTTCGATATTCCGAACCATAGATTCAGTTATTTAGGCTGGGAATACCCTCAGGCCGCCACACAAAAAAATGGCAAAGTCTGAATGATTGGAACGTCACTTATGAACGAGTACATGCTTGTCCCACTCGTAATAAGCAAATAATGGAATCTTAACTTTACACCAGTTGCTAGTTTCATGGCATAATAGCCCCATTACTGGCTAGAGTAATAGCTAAATTCGGTACTTCTCCTACTTCCCTTATAGGCGATAAGACGCGCAGATAGCTGAAAGATTCCCCCAGCCACACAAAAACTGTGCATCTTCAGTAACCTGCCTCCCTTAACCTGTCAATAGCGATACATCTGAGGGAGCAGGGCTGGATCGTTCATGATCAAAGTCTTAGTTTTACTCGAGTTACGTGTTACACGTTACAATGAAAATTCCGAGCAGTTAGACTAGAAACATTATATATGACTCCCATCACTTGGTAATTTTTGTGGCAAGTTCAAGCAATAAGGGAACGTGGTATCTGCCAGGTAGGTAGTTGCAGCATTCTGCCAGCCATACAAAATTTAGGAGTCATGCATTCAAAAAACAATATGCCTTCTTCAACATAGCAATCTTCATCGGCTGAAAATAACAGGTTTAACATTGTTTAAGTCTCGATTTTAGTCATGTTGAGCAATGCCGCTGCGGTGCCAACCTTGCTTCGTTCAATTCTGATATCAATGTAGTTAGGTAGAGAGGTTTTGAGCCGGTTAGCGGAACAAACACTTCTTCAGTGTATGTTAAAATTTACTAGGAATTTCTACGATTCGTTTAAGCGCCGCTTCAGGAATACTAGTTCAGAATGAATCCAGGACTACCATGGTAAAGTTTACTATGGCTGAGGCTCAACCTTAGCGACAAAATTTATACAGGTCAGTGTCCATACTGACTGGCATAACGTGCGAAACGAAAGTAAAGCAAGAGTTTTAACTCGTGGATGATCAACAGGGAAAATCCGAAATTTACTAGGTTTGATCTGAGCCTCATGCAATGGCTCTATGTTCAATCATGGGGTAATTAAATCATCCTGGCATTAGTAATTAGTTGACTTTAAGCTAACGAAATAAGGCAGATCTTAGTGGCCCTACTACGTAAAAGTCGCTATTCAAATTATGATTTTTATAAAAAATTGTGATTTATAATTTTCAAAAGTTTTTGCCTTTTTGGTCATTGGAAGAAGAAACAAAGAGCTCTTCGGGCTTGCTATATGGCTAAATTGACCGTAGCATTGCCATTGGAGTATTGGGGGTGTGTATTTGCTATCATGGGACTTTAAACTTGCTTAGGCACCTTAATTTGGTCAAAATCATCAATAAACGCAGTGTCACCAGATTGGCTCCGCTTAAGCCCGCTTTGCGATTTACAGTTGGGCGTTTACCCAAGGTGCATACAGACACTAATTCTGCAATAAAACTATAATCGCCTTGTGAGTTTTGCGGCAAATGGTAATGTGGGCACTATAGCATAGTAAGCAGAGTGTCTTGAAAATTTCCATAGACGAGAGGCCATTGCTCACAGATAACAGTTACCAATCAAAAGAAATTTGTCAAAATGTAGTTTACTTATTACTAAATAGATTTATCCAGATTTGTTGTAAGGTAGATTTTACTGTAGCCTGGCTGCATTGTACAGCACTAAAACGTAATTTTTATTTAATCAGTTAAAGCCGAGAACCGACAGGCAGAATTTCCGAAATTTTTACCGTTTAAAGTAATCATGGAATGGCACTTACAAATTCAAGATTATTTGGCTGTATCTTCTTTTGGTTGCAAGCACAGGTTAAACAAACGCTTATTCCGAGCGAAAATCAGTTCGGAGTAAGATGCTTTGTCTATACCTTATTAGGGGCAAACATAAATTGTTAAAATTTGTACAATGTACGCGGCATAAATCGATTTACATGCAATGATGAAATAAACCGAATAATATCTTCATTAGACGATAATGGTGTCAAAACCGTATTTTTAAGCCAACACCTTGCCGAATGAGCTATAGCAACATATAACCTAGGTGCGATTGGTTGGTACAATTTACTTCGAACATTCATAGCACATACACCATTAGATAGAAAGCATAGAAAATAAATAATCACTGCAGAAACCACCAGGTAATGAAAAAGCATTTGCTTTCGGTAAAATTTTGTGTAGTTTTGCTGCTATCAGGAAATAGTTGCTCAAGTTAAGTTAGATATTTACAGTGCCTATATCCTATGTTGTAATACACGTGCAGTTATAGACTTAGTAATGATTCCACGATTTATAGCTGAATTAACGGGCGAAACAACACATTTTGGATCCAAATCTATATATATTGTGTTTTAATTTTTCAGTGAATCGATCTATATGCCACAATTTTAATACGGCTATTGCATGCTTCCATATACTACGCGCAAAACCATGTGATAAACTTTTCAAAAATTTTCATGCTGTCGGTGGTCGCATATCGCAAGCCACTGAATTTGCTAGTCAAACTATACGTAGACTGCTATCGCTAACATTTATAAATTAAATGACATTTATAACCCAAAGGCTCCGCGCAGCATCTAATAAATTTAACTTTCTACCGCATCGGGAAATCGTTTAATTAGACATCGGTTCGTGAATGGCTACCAATAAACAAAGTGAATACAGTTTGTAAGCTCATACCTGACCACACTGATGTACAGCAAATTATGCAGTCTTTTATTTATTAAGCCCATCTCGTTGGGTATCCGATTATACGTTTGTAATCAGGGTGTGGACAGGACCGCAGAAAGTAAATAATTTTACGATCAATAAACAACTGTCGGCTCACTTCCAAGAAAACTCGCAGTAATGGCACTAGTTGTGTTCCTGAACCAGTTGCATATGCTATGTTTTTGAAAAATGGTACGCTTAGCCAGTCTGATAAACACTTCAACCAAATGATGTGATCATTGGACGGGATGCCATCCGAAAGGGCATGCTTATGTATACAACAATTATTTGTAATCCCCGTGGAAACGATCACACCCGACTTATACGACAACAAGGTCAATAGCGTTTTATCGTTTCACTAGATTAAAAACTGTGCCGTTGTTTATTATTTGTCCGGCCCATGTCACCTTTAGGGGCTGGACGTTATAACGTTAAAAATAGAATAGCTTACAGCGCGGCGTTCGGGGACGGGAGCCCCCGACTTAGCTTAGGTTTAGTACTTAACTCATATAGAGACCTTAGCTTAGGCTTATTATATCGAGAACGGCATGGCGTCTATTTAACTTCCACCCCTAAAAGTTACATTGCCCACTTGTTCCATCGGGGCGTTATATGTGCCTAGAAAGCCCAGCTGCACCTTATCACTATTTGGCCATGAGATGTTGTGGGTACAAGAACAAAGCCCCGGCTTTGCTGTTTAATCGAAGCTGCTTAAATATGTTTATTGGCTTGAACCTGATGTTGGTGTTTACAGTCATTTTTTGTTCTTTTTTACAGAAATGAGTCAGTAAACGATTTAACTACCAATCGTCTGATCTCATCAATTCCAATTCGACCCGAAGAAAGAAAATTCCCACGGGCTTAAAAATCTTAAAACAGATATTTGGTCAGAAGATCTCGAAGTAAGGATTAAAATCAAATCGAGTGTCTCTAATGTTTCGTTAATAATTTGTTTTATTTAACCCACGTTATTATGATCTTAGCTTGTCCTAATCCATATTATTTTTACTGATCGCGATCACTGTAACCTTTTGCATATCCTTTGAACTTTGAACTATGCATACTGCCTGAACATTAACATGCAATGGCGGTTAGATTATATGTTAACCTGCAGTTAGGTGTTGTGGCGGGTAACATAATAGCAGTTTTTATAATATTGACATCCTCATTATTTCTTAAAACATTCAGTTTTTGTTTTTATTATTTGGATTTACACATAGCATAAATTAAACTTCGATTTTCACAGTAGTTAGGATTTTGCTGACTGAGATGCTTAATATATATTAATATAGCTAATTAACGCTATATAAGTAAACACTGGAACAATTTGCAATCGCTCATCAGTTGAATGCAATTTTTGCTTAAGGACAACGCTACAGCCACTTTTCTTTTTTGAAGCAGGAAACCCTGCATTTCTAAATTCACTACGTACGGGCTGAGCAAATCAGGATACCTATGCAAATGGGAAAGCCTCAAAACAGTAATTATATACGATTCCGTGTCGTTTTGTCTTACAATGGAGGGTCGCATTTGGTATCGCTAATGAGTTCGATAAACGACTATTCAAAACGATTTGCACATATGGATGGCAGAGCTGATTGTGATTAGTTTGCAAATCTTTTCTAGTGGTTCTAGCGAACGGTGCATGACAAGAGAATCAGGGAACAAAATCGGTGCGTCACAACTATATACGAATGTTTAGGAAATTAAACATAGTTAATAATGCTATTCCTAGAACTGTTTGTGCAAAGGCGTCTCGAGCTCCTTAAGATTTGAGACGGCCAGCAAAACAGTGGGGATGGCTGCCTGGTCATTGAAATTCCATTTATTTTATACCCGCCAGTTCATTGCTCACGTTCGTCAGTAAAAAGTGGAAAGAGCCTCCACTTTCCTCATGCCATGCCTGTAGTTACCACTATTTAAAAATTGTTACTACAAAAAATGAGCAGGTTGATGCTATGGTCAAGTATTAGCTTTATTGATAGAATTTCAGTATTTAGTTTATCGGCGTTTCTGTTGCTTTACTGTATTTCTTCTGCTTGTCCACATTCTTTTCACTTTGCCAAACCTTCTCATTTATGTCAATATAGTGCTGAAAGCTTACCAAACGGAATTTATGGCACGTGGAAACAGTGCTCGACACTCACATTTCCAGTTAGATCCTCCTCGAGGGTCTATCGCTAAGGGATTGTGATCATTAGAACCCTATGATGTACACAGTGACTACAATCGGAAATGAATATGAACTACGGTCAGCGAATAACACGTTTTAAACAATTCTGTCCCAATTTGGCTTCTAAAAAATTTCAAACTTTTATCCCCTCCTGACGACCTCCCACCCCCGCCGACACTCTGATCCTTCTGGCGACGCCCCACCCCCGCCGACACCCTGATCCTCCTGGCGACGACCCCCCGTCGCACGCCGCTACATATCCTCATCCTGGGACTTCGCCCGTGTACGATGAACCGCAGGATGCGTAATATAGAATATCGGCATGACATATGTCTGTGAGCAGCTGACCGTGACAGTGTCAGGCCGCCTGGGTTGACTTAAAATCATACCACTTAGGTAACATGGGCAAAACGTTATGAAGCCAGACTTACCAGGACTCTATAGCTTATAAATTCTGACGGGAAAATAATAAAATAATGAAAAATGTGATCGAGTAACATGGTTGTCACAGCTGTATCGTGTGGCATTGCGTTCGAAAGTTGCGTAATGCAGCTTGGGAGCTTAATTACATTATATATCGCGTAACGAACCTCCTGAAAAGATCACCTACGAAAGTTATTTGTCGGATCTTTCCTTGAGCCTCAGCTTAAGCCTCTAAATCTAAGACTAGGCCTAGTCGGCATATTATGGACTGGGACTCTTGGAAAGAATATATTTATCATTTCGACCAAATTTAAAACTAGATATCATAGAATTTTTTCTACGGATGTTTGGACTTGATCAGTTGTTTAAATTTATAGTCTCACAGATCCATATACTGTGGCCCGGTATTATAAATGCTTTATTGTAGCGCTTAGTTTTGCAAAAATTTTATCTTTTATTGCTGTGTTTATTTACATTTATTTTATATATGTCAATAATATATAATATAAAATGAATACAAGAACGACTAGTTATAAAATAGATGTACAAATCATAAAATTTTTGTAAATATACAAAAGCATTTATAATAATAAATAGATAAATAGACGACCGAACAGGCAGAAAGTAGGAGCTGCGTATTATTAGAATGAAACGAAAAATAAATATATAATAAAAATTTAAAGACTAGTGCAAAGGGAACAGATATAATATGAATAAAAAATATAATATATTTAAGTATATATTTTTAAACATATCTAATATATATTATAACATAGAGGAGTTATATATAATTTTGGATTTTTACATGTAGCAGAATTTTATTTACAATCCGAGTTGCGGGTGCGTAATTTTTTTGTTTGGTCATTCATGGATGAAAGTTAGCCATTAATTTAGTACGGACCATGTCAAGTTCCATCTTCATAACAGAGGGCAAAAATTCGACATGAGCATCATATAACAATAATAATAACCTTATGCTTACCCTTAGGCTTAGCTAAGCCTTAGTCTCAGCCTATAACTAAACTTTTAGGCTCAGATTTTTAGCGATGTTTGTAGCCAAAGGGGTATTGGGGGCCAGTGGGGCAAACCATTCTCTGACACTGTGTCCACACCCTCCTGCATACACTGCTAAAAATACCAAACTCATATTAGTAAACAGCAAAATGCCATTTCATTTGTAACCACCGAATTGGAAGAATTGAGCTGAATGTGTTTCCTCTGGTTATCAGTAGTTATAATACTAAATACAGCTATTTTCTCTGAGATTTGATTTTTGCAAAGCTTGCTGAAAGCTCCAAACGCAATGGAGCATTTCATAAACATAAGAAATTTTCCACCTCCTGAATTTGGCTTGCCCCTTCTGCATTTAGATTGATGTTCGTAAAATAGAAATCTGACTACGCGCCTGATTTAGGCTAAGGCTTAGCTTCAGCCTTATAGATCATAAGAATATTGGACGGGAACCTTAACTAATTCAAACATAATTACGTTGTGATTCAGGCTACATTTCTTTCACAGGAGGTTGGATCAAAATTAAGCTGAGCAGCCTAAGTGATTTGTAAGTAATGCCGTCCTCGACATACCATGCCTAAGGCTTCGCATGAGTCTAGGCTGGGGTGCTTACATGCGTCTAACACTACTCCTGAGGCTGAGGCGGTGACTGCCCCTGAACCCGTCGCACTACGTTATTTTTAATAGTATAACGTTACGCTTCTCAGCTCGATCAGAGTAAGCAAGCCGAATTGGACGACCATTACCGCAACACCTGGATGTCCTACTGTAATGCCGTAATACCAATTTGTGCCAATATATTTATTTTAAATTAGATGGCTAAAATTGTTTTGTTCCACTACATTCTCAAATGGGCTTCTCTGACCATACGCGCACAAATTCGCTCCAGTGTAAATCTCCCGGAAACTCTGAATACACAGTTCTTAAGAATGTATACTTTTGACTTTGGTAGCCTTTCTGTTGGCATTAGAGAGCGCCTTCGAGTTAGAGTTGAAACAGATCACTTACAGTCACCTGACGGAATGACTTGGTGATCCGTGACCGGCATGCAACCTTCATAATATCGTCAAGAATTTCTAGGTATACGCTTTCTATAATTTAATAAACTTTATTTGAAATCACATTATACAAGACGACCCTTTAAGGTATAAATGCATAATTTTAAACTTCATTTGAAGTGTCAGGAAAACATATTGGTATGTGACATCAAACACCATGCTAATTTAGCTATCAAAATCTTTTACTGTTTTAAAATCACAATAGAATGCCTGGTTTTGCAATCAATTAGTGCTTGGAGCCACCATGTAACCTTTTCACACCCGAATTTGCCAGTTGGAATTAACACATATTTCAACGCGTTGTGCAAAATAAGGATGTCACGTAGCATATCCTTGCAGGCGCTTTGCTATTCGTTCACTTTGCTAGGGACCCGAGCAACAATTCCCAGATCGCTCACTAGCATGCGTACGCCGCTCTCGTCAACACTATCGGGGTTGGATGTGCGACACGGGCTTGAATTTGCCAAACAATGCATATACACAAACTATCTCGCGCGCTCACGGGCTTAAATGGGGCCCGATTTTAGGCACGTAGCCAGGCTTCTTTTTTATTGGCGGCAGGTCAATTTTAGCGGGAAAATTGTTTCGTATTTATAAAATTTGCACAGCCTTTGTAAAAGTCACAAATAGAAAAGAAACTATATTAAGACAATTGATAAAGCAGGATCAGAAGACGTTCAGATGAAATGTCAATCTATTGTTTGAGAATATGAAGTTGATATTTTTCTGCAGTCTTTTCTGGAGGACAATGACAAACACAACCTCAAGACAGCGCAATACCTCGCATTACCGTGACTATGTAAATATATATTTGGCCAAGGACACATTTTTACAATCAGTGCTTTCTCGCGCATTGATCTAACATACATTTCAGCATCATAAGGATTCTTTAGTTACTCAATGAACCAATCAATACGATAAGTTCGTTAAGAAATTATACCATTAACTTGGGTAAGGAGCTCAACGTTGGCTTTTCGTGGTTTATGGTTTCGGGAGGTGGATAAGTCACGGTGGCGTAAATTTTATAAATTTGAGGAACTCATAATTTTCTCCATTTTTACAGAAATTGTATCCATTTTTCCTATATTTTTGCTAAATTTCTATCACATTTTTGCCAATTTGTGCTAATATTTTGAAAATTTTTAAAATTTTTAACAACTCAAATTTTTTCCAATTTAGCTAAATTTTCCGCCAATTTTTGCCAATTTGCGTTCACCATATTGGTGAATTTTTTCAATTTTTTTATTCGACGAGTAGTGAAATGCACTTGTTCACCTAGCTTTATATTTGCACTGCTTCCAATATTACACACCTAAATGTTAACATGAATTGGAAACTTTTTTATGTTGGAGATTTGGGGTAAACCAACCGTTTAGGTTATGCGTAAGTCCATTTTACGTACGTATATCTAGCTTAGTCTTTTGTCAAGTCAGTTCACGACCGTAAAAGCGATGAACACGATCAAAGCCAGACCTTACTTTATGTACACGCACACTATTTGCGATGCAGCATAGCGTAGGCGCTGTTGCCGTCACTATTTTGCTATTTAGCATCATATTTCGCTGACCGTGAAAACACGATTACCAATTGCGTTTTATCTCACATGTTATAATACACAGGTAGACTGAAATTGCTGTCTGGTGCGGCTATTACGTTAAAAGTTTCCTGGAGTGTGGATGTTTTGTCTACTATTAGCCTAGAGCATACTATATGATAGTTGAATTCGAGTGGAACGATAATTTTCAATTTTGGCTCTGGAGGGGGTGGGTTGAGGAGGTCCTGTCTGTCTGTGTGGGTCACACCTGGATCTCGATATCGGTTGGGCAGATTTTGATGCAAGATAGCTCATTCGAACCGCAATGGTCGATTTAGGTGTAGTGACGGAGCCCGATTTTTGAATTTTTTCCCGTGGGAAAAGTTATGGGGCAATATGACGTCATTTTGGCCCATTTTTCGGAAACCGCCTCCAGTTTTTGCGAATTTTTTCAATAAGTAAGCGAGGAATCCGCAAACTAATAGGCCTATTCCATGTAGCTTTACCGGGGCTTTTAAATGATATATAACAAGTTTTCATGTACTTCCCAATCTGGAGTCTATAAGCTTACAGTTGGCGCCAAATTTCATATTTAGTGAAAAGTAGTAGGAAATGCACCTAAATGTGTGTTTTTTGTTGCTTTTAGTGTCTTATATGGGGTTTTCTAGGCAGATAAACTCATTGCAAGTGTAAAAAATATTGTTGGACAAATATTTTTTACACTTATGGTTCATACTTGGCATAAAAAATGACGTTTTCGAATTTTTTGGTGAGAAGTCGTGGGAAAAGTACCTGAATGTGTGTTTATTGTTGCTTTTAGTGTCTTTTATATGGGGTTTTCTGGGAAGATAAACTCATTCCAAGTGTTAAAAATATTGTTGGGCAAATATTTTTTACACTTCTGGTTCATACTTGGCATAAAAAAATGACGTTTTCGAATTTTTTGGTGAGAAGTCGTGGTAAAAGTACCTGAATGTGTGTTTATTGTTGCTTTTAGTGTCTTTTATATGGGGTTTTCTGGGAAGATAAGCTCATTCCAAGTGTTAAAAATATTGTTGGGCAAATATTTTTTACACTTCTGGTTCATACTTGGCATAAAAAAATGACGTTTTCGAATTTTTTGGTGAGAAGTCGTGGTAAAAGTACCTGAATGTGTGTTTATTGTTGCTTTTAGTGTCTTTTATATGGGGTTTTCTGGGAAGATAAACTCATTCCAAGTGTTAAAAATATTGTTGGGCAAATATTTTTTACACTTCTGGTTCATACTTGGCATAAAAAAGTGACGTTTTCGAATTTTTTGGTGAGAAGTCGTGGTAAAAGTACCTGAATGTGTGTTTATTGTTGCTTTTAGTGTCTTTTATATGGGGTTTTCTGGGAAGATAAACTCATTCCAAGTGTTGTATTGTTGGGCGAATATTTTTTACACTTCTGGTTCATACTTGGCATAATAAATGACGTTTTCGAAATTCGAAGTCAATCGAGAAGTCGTGGGTCAAGCACCGGAATGTGTGTTTATTGTTGGTTTTAGGGTCGGGTATGGGTTTTCTGGGCCGCCAAGCTCATTGCGAGCGTCAAAAATATTGTGTGGCAAATATTTTTCACACTTCTGCTTCGGGGGACTGTTCTCACCACTCGAATTCTGGCTCGCAAGCGAGCTTCACTAGTATACAGCATACACCAACACAGTATTAACAAATTGATGTTGTACGTGACACCATCAAGTTAGGTACAGTAGCTAGCTCTAGCTACAGTATTTTAACGAAAAATGCGACAATTCAGAATTCTCTCATCTGAAGGTATATGTTTGGTGTTATCCATTTTCTGTCAGAGCAACCGCTTAAGAGCTATGTGCCGAAGTTTACAAAATACGCTGCAAAAGTGTAATTTTCAACGTTTTTACAAATCAAGTTTTTGTTTCTTGGAAGTGAACGATAATACTATGAAGTTATTTTGTACTAGAAGGAAATTTCAACGACATTATCCAAATATATATAAGTAATTTTATTAACAATGGTTCGAAAAGTCGTCTGAATGCAGCCAAAAGCCGGAGATCCTACGGAATTTTGCATTTTATGTGAATAAGCATTCTGAGATAAAAATTTAGAAAACAGACCTGATATTATTCTTCTGCCCAAGAAACACTCATGCGAATTCATTAAAATACATTATATATGCCAAATTATGGACGCTCAACAGTGCAAAAGGGTCAACGCCGTTGGATCAGGATCTTCAGTATAAATTTGGTCACAATCAGGGAATCGAACTAAATTGGGACTAGAATGTTGCAACTTACGCCGATGCGGGTTAACTATGAATTTTAACTATGAATTACCGATTTGCTTCTTAATGCTGACTTTATAGTGTAATATGACAAGGATATGTGCAATGCCTAAGGTAGCCAGTCCACGTAGGAGAGTCGGGTGTTTCAGCCTCAGGTGACATCTGCTATAGATATATTTTGTGCCGAGGCACAGCCCCTGCGTCTCAATCGCGGTCCCTTAATGTTTGGCATTACCTAAAACCGAATAGATGTGCGTTCTATGCACTTGTATTTGATGACCCTTTCGTTAGCATATTAACACATTTGTCGCAATGTACTTGTGTGGTGAGCTAAATGCCGAGTTTGTACGTGCATTGTTGTTCGCGATGTGAGGTACCTTAAGAAACCGAGCAACAGCTCCTATATAGCATACTGGCTCGCGTACAATACTGGCACCCGAGCCATCTCGGCTTGATCTGTGGTTGGAGAAAAAGTTTGTTCAAATTGTACAAGCTATGATTTAAGAAAGGAAGGAATAATATAAATATATCTATGCGCATATCTCTATTATATTACACTTTACCGCGTACAACTTCGCTTTGCTTTATTTTTTCTTTGTCTGAAGCATTTTTGGCACCCATTGGTAACTAGGGAAGCCTACGTTTATTCCAAATTATTATAGTTAACAATTATTGTTTATTTCAAACGAAATTTTCGAACTCGGCAGTGATATTATGCAGAACCCGTGTATTATATGAAGAACTGGGAAAATTGTTGGAAAAGGAAGGCATATATGTAACGTATTGTGTGTAGGTTCAATATCGATCGGCCTTTGGTTAGTCGTAGTACTTGGACGTTTTAAGTCAAATTTTTGTTTTCTCTTAGTAGAATTTGGTCGAAATGCGAAATGCTCTGTAACTGTGGACAAGCCGTTGCACGAGTCGACCACATTTCCAATAATTTATAGCATTTTCAGTGAAAAATGCGACGTGTACCCTCTACCCCGACTATCTTGTAAAGGGCGGAGGCCGGCCGAGCAAAGACCTACCGGTTTATTTTATTAAGGAGATGCCCTTTCCTACTAGTAAATAAGGGTACCTGAAAACATATAAAATATTACAAAAAATTTATACAAAACATTACGATAAAATTTATCACAGATAAAATCACCCAGCATTTACTGTAGTTCGTATATCAAAGCTTATGTCACAGATAGTCCGACGTTTTCTATACTAGTGCATCACAGTAACTGACTGACCGTGAAAAAGTATCACAGTAACTTAACTCATCACAGTCTTCTTCACCGGGTTATTTATGTATATAAAAATATAAGCAATATCACAGAGATAGATCATAGAGGGTAATGGGAAATGTATACAAAGATGGAGATGACATATAGGGCACCGGAATGGTATATACTGTAGAACCAGAGTGGTCGAAGTGAAATTCGACCATTCTGGCCACTATATAGTGACGATAACAAACAATAGCAACAATTAACAGCAATGTTGCCCATAGCAAAGCTGAGGCAACACAACAACATGGAGCAGCAGCAACCGCAACTACAACAACAATTCAAGAGAAAAGAACGATGAAAGAGACAACCAATGCTTTGTTTAGTAGCGACAAAGCAAATTACAGGCAAAGCCTGTACAACAGGCCTGCCGGACACAAAACGCAAAACAGAACCGAAAAGAACAGACCAGCAGCGACCATGCAAAACAGCGCACAGAGCTATACAAAAAAGAGAGAGCCCAACGCAACAGCAGGAAACGTGCAACAATAAAAGACAACACAAAGTGTTGCATAAAAACAGCGAGAAACAAGAGCCATCAAGGCTGGACGTAGAGTTGAAGAACGCGGGAAACATAACCAAACGCTGAACCAGCAACAGCAAGCGGAAACATGTAAAGTGGGCTCACGCCTCGTAGGGAAGCAAGCTCGGGCAGAGATTGAAAGGAAAGCGTCTGGTCTTATAAAAGGGCAAACGGATATTTCCAGGTGCCCGGTCCACAACCAAGGCTAGCTCTTGCCGTTGCGAACACAAATCGACGGTGAGGCGCAAGTATGCAGCACAGTGCAACATGCGAATTTCAAATAAAGAAGAATGCAACAGCAGGATCTCCGGCTCTTAGCATAATTCAGAGCAACGGGCCGGAGGATCGCTAATACAGTATCAGGAGGTATTGATGTGATCCCCAAAGTATAAAATAACATGCACCAGAGAACAACGAGTCAGTTTGCGCAAAATTTTCATAGTAAGCATGTTTGCCGGCACAGTTTTGCAGAATAGTTGGGTTGTTCGACTGCTGTTACTAGTCGTAGTTTTACTGTACTTTTGCTTTGTTGTATTGTTTTTGGTTAGGCATGAATCCATCTATGCTCAGCGGTTTTCTCGGATGTTTCCGTATAGCTTATGTCACGTATGGCTTATGTCACGCTCGCCACAGAGGACCTGCTAATTACTGGTCTTGTTCCACTGTGGTTGGGATTTTCCAGATTGTACAGAGTTCGTGAGGTCTTAAATAAAAAGGGTTTTGCCCGAGCACCTTAAAAATTTATTGCTACATTTGAATAGGCGTCTGTAGTGAGTGATTTGGAACCTTAACAGAGCTACCAAGGGTTTTTGGTAAACCTTTGTAGTGAAACAAATCCAGGAGTCACTGCCAGCTTAAGCTTTATCACTTCGACGTTTTGGGATATTTTAGCACACGAGACCATTCGGGAGAATCGGCGGGTGGACCATGAAAATCGATAGCACTTGAAAATTGAGCATCGCTTTAGAAAAATTTTAACAAAGAGTTGACTGGCTTCCCTAGATAAGACAGGGTAACCTAAACAGGCATAGGATTTATCTGGCTTAATTAATTAAAATATTTCTTAATATTATTGTACGCTTGATGTACTTATGGTGTTTTCTTTAAGTTAAACTGTTTCAGGTGTGAATCAAATTATCAGTAGACACACAGGTTACAATGATGGGAGCATGTAGAGAGAACTTCGGCAGTTTGACGTTGACAAAGCCAACGGACCTAATACTCAGATACCAGACATTTCTTTGCATACTGTGGTGTCGCTGATCTCTTAGCTAAATCCAAAAACACAATAATCGAAGTAGTACCATATCAACCAAAGCAGAACTATTGATAATAGCATGACTGTTGAGGTGTCCAAAGAATTTTGCCAGATAACCCGTGTATCGAATTAAATCTGGGTGCCTCCGTGGCAGGTAGGAGAATACAAAATTGTATGTAATTCAATAATCGCAGCACTACTTATTGAGCGGCATTTGTCCGAACGAGGACCGCGGGATGGCCTGAAATTACAAATTACGCGTACATAAACAAATGACCAGACGAACAATTCTTATGTGTCCCGGCCACCCCCAAATTTACCAGTGTTGCTAAACACTGTTAAGATAACAGGTTAAAGTGAAAAACAACCTGTAAAGTTTGTAGCAAAACAAACCACAAAATTTATATGTTTTGATGTGCTCTAAAAGTGTCGATCAGGCTTAAGATCAGGTGGAATAATTCAATCTGAGGTTGACATAAGCGGAGAGGGTGGAGCATCTGGTAGATTAATATGGGCTTTACAGAAAGATAGAGAACGACTATCCGACTTTATTGCCCATATATAACCCTAGGCGTTGATTCTCTATGAGAGAGCTCTATGAATCAAACCATATACTAGACCCGTGAGCAACAGAAAGGGGCCAAGCCGTAAACCCTTGCGAAGCCCGCTGCGGCCTTCTAAGCTAATCTGTTCCTTAAGACCAAGTGCTGCTTTTTCTTGAGAGTCGAAGAAGCCGGGATCGAGTGGTCACCGTTTTCGGGTGCCAACCGGGCAGCTGGGTAACCTTTGGTACTTGGAGATATTTTTTGTTTTTTTGTTTGGTTTAGGCCTAATCGAATCGAAAATTTTTCTTTCTAGTACAATTTTATCCGTTGAACACCTTGGTTTTCTTGTTTTAATCCCAGGCTGGGTGGATTATAAACCCTGTAAGACTTTACCTCAGGAAATATTAGTAAGTTTTGGCACCAAAAATAGCAAAATTTTAAACTTTTTAAATATAGATGTATGTACGTCTTTAGAATATGTATATATGTTTCATTGTTGCGGAATACGGTAAAAGCGAACATCCGTGTGGTATAACTCAAATTAAGCAATAACTTGGGCCCGACAACGTAAAAATTATATTTCTAATTAAAATTTTTCTTACAGTTTGTGGTTCATAGATTTCGACACCTTTCCACTTTTATGTAATCTGAAAAGTAAATATAATATTCTTCAGTTTTTGTGACGACTAAAATGACCGCAGTGTTGCTTTGAATTGAATGTCGCTGTATAATTGTTATCCTGGGACTTTAAATTGGCTCAGGGACCTGAAATTGGAACGACGAATTAGTCGCTAAGCGCAGAGGACCGCGTTCGTTTCTCCACACTTTGTGTACTACCATCTGATAAAGATTTGTGGTCCATAACTTCTGCCTGACCTTTCTTTTTTGTAGCTTTATCTGATGATGTTTCGTTATGCTAGAGGTTATGTTTTCGAAAGTATTATTAGCCGCTTAGTCTCTTTAATGATGGTATATATTTGAAATTTGTAGCCAGATGATTTACCGAGAGTCGGTTTTTACCAAATCAAGATCCTAATGTCTTAGCATCCGACAGTACTACTAATATGTTCTAAAAAATAATCGGCTGCGCAGTGTATTTCTTTATAAAGGTATTTAGTTAATCTTGCGACATTTTTTCCAGCAACTCTATATCTAAATAATGTAGCCTTCTGTAGTTCTAAATGGCTCGATTATGCCAAAAGGCCGAATTGTCGTAATTGTTTCGACTGGTCCTAATGACCCGACTGTCCCAACTGGCGCTATGTTCTCAATCGCTGATAAGTATTTCCGATTTTTAGTGCGCGGATACCCTCGGAAATTAGATGATCGTCCAACGCCGCTAGGCCGTACGTATGAGGTCAGAGAATTTAACGCTCCATAAGTCCACAAATTGTCAGGCTACAGCGGCGATTTGAAAGTAGATCGTATAAATTCATATCATAATAATCATCTGAAACTTTCTTCTTTTCAATAGATTTTATGGCAACGAACCCAGCTACCCAGGCTGCACAACACAGAACATGATCCATTTACTGGCCTACCTCTCACTGGATGTCTAGTTAACCAAAAAGAAGGCTTGCTGTCAAGTTTCTCAGTTACAGTGTGAAATTAATCAAGGCTTCAAAAATCACTGTTTTAGAGAAATCCTCAATAGCAAGGTGTATAGAGAGCGCCCACTATCCAGTCTTTTAAACGTAAATGGGCCCAAAAATAAGGACACCTCCTTGATTTATATTGTTGCAAATGCATTGAGACACGCATAGGCACACATAAGTGTAGGATGAAGGGCCCAGGTAGCTTTTAGGGACTTTCTGGTTGCTCCAGTACCAGTTTGATTATACATTTATGTGTGCCTATGTGTGTTTCCTTAACCGAACTGCTTATCATAAGGGTCTGATTGCGGTACAGTTACGACGTGCAGGTTTCACTAAATATGCGTGAAAAAGTGTACAGTTTTGTCTTAATAGCTGTTTGAAAGAAACTAAAATCTCTAAAATTCTCTGCTAGTTAGCCGTAATAGATTCTTATCTGTAATGGCTAGCGGTTAGAAACTTTTGTCTCTTAAAACCAACTGTAAAATACATAAGTCTCTAGCAGCTGTCCATTACAATTTTAAATATTTAACGGGTGTCTTTAAGAGATTTTTGTATGTTACAGCTGGTAGCAAGAGATAAAAGTTTGTAACAGCTAGCCATTAAACACAAAAATTTTTTACAGATTTTAGTCTCTTATGGCTAGATGTTAGAGATTGTGTATTTCGATTAGACATAAAGTCACATGTCTGAACCATCACTAAATCTAGGGTTAAATAACTGAATAGTGTAACATTCATTATGGTGGTTCTTAGAGAACAAAAACACTGATAGTAGATAGAAAACCCGAGTTTTACCCCCCCCCCCACACGGTGGTGGGGGAAGTGGGGTGACAGATGTATATATATCATAATGCTGAAAACCCGGGTTTTACCCCCCCCACCACACGGTGGTGGGGGAAGTGGGGTGACAGATGTATATATATCATAATGCACCGCCTCACACATCAGTTTTCAATTTTTACCACCACAGCTTAACTCAGTTTCTACACTATTATTCCGTATCCTTGTGTGGTCTATCACTCAACCTCTCACTATATATATATGTATATATATATACATATATGCTAAGCAATATGTATATATACATATATATCTATATACATCTATATATATACATATATGCTAAGCAACAAAAATAGGACAATATTTATGTATATATCATATTTGAGTAAACTCTAAAGTATTGTGTGACACAATACGCTTACAACTTACATACAACCATTATATTACGTTTAATGTAGAAACAACACAGAATAATGTTTATGGCATTAGAACTAACATAGCACTAAACAAACTCGAAGAATTGATAAACGATCAGCGTGTAGTCGCAAAGCTCAATTATCATATGATAGGATACATAGAAAACAATTCCCCATTGATGACACATATGGCTGATAAAATGACATCATACTTGTCAAATTATACTGCGAACGAGCCACGTCACATCATTTAGAATTGATATAATCACTAGCTCAAACGACACGTGCTTAATGCTTTTATATTTATCCTTTCGTCCGCATACCAGATGATCACTTTTGGGTTTGGATCCGACACGTTGCAAACCAAACATATATTAGAATAGCAGATATTAGAAATTGAAAAATTGTAGTAGATATGTTTATTATGGGGAGTTTGGTCACATGTATATATGACATCATTGTGACTATTTATAAATAAGTATATATATACATAACCCTCACATTGTGAGGGGTTGGTTGCTTGATTGGTTTTGATTTGCGGTGCTTCAATTTGGGGGTTACATATAGCTACATATATTGAAATACAAATCACACAACAGACACCACATTACAGTACTAACGCAACACATTTGTATTATACTTATATACTTACATTTCTATGGTATGACGAAGAAATTGGACGATTTTCAACGCTTAGGATCCGGATGGGTCCTGCAAGACGTCCAACATGCTGAAGTGCACATCAGCAAGTATCGACCGTTGCATGCATCTTCCTATATCGAACTCCCAACGTCGATTCGCAACAAACATGCGGTGCTCAATATCCAGAACCGCGATAATAAATGCTTTTTATGGAGCGTTCTGGCAGCTCTCCACCCTCTCAATTATAATCAACACGCTGAGAGGGTATCAAACTATGAACCATATATTAATGAACTTAATATGAACGGTATTCAATATCCCGTTAAAGTCAAAGACATACCACGATTCGAGCGACAGAACAACATAGCTGTCAACGTATATGGACTGGAAGATGGTGTAATTTACCCGCTGTATATATCGAAAACCCTACACCATCGATACGTCCATCTTCTATTGTATAAAGAACATTATTGTCTTGTTCGTAGTCTGGACTCTCTGCTGCACAACCAACGTCGAGACAAAGCGAAAAAGTACTTTTGTGATAAATGTCTTGTCCCGTGCTATAGTAAAGCTAAACGGGATGAGCATTTACAACGTTGTCGACACGACCAACCGTCCCGAATTCAAACGTCTCCTCCAAACTCCACACTTCAATTCGCAAACATTCAACGAATGCAACGATCCCCATATGTCATTTATGCTGATTTCGAGTGTATACTCGAAAAGGTTCTCACATGTGAACCTTCAACGTCGACTTCATATACGAACCCTTACCAACGTCATACTCCATGCGGCTATGGACTTTTAGATTGTTTTGGATGTTGTAACGATAAAGTTGAAATTGGTGAACCTCGTATATATCGAGGAGACAATACAGTCAAACATTTCCTCAATAATGTAACAGAGCTTTCAGAACAGTACCAACGACTACCTCATAAACCACTCTACTTGTCTGATACTGAACAGTCTCAATTTAACGCTGCAACAGAATGTTATATATGTAATAAAACGACGGATTCTGACGATAAAGCGCTTGATCATTGTCACCTCTGTGGTCGGTTCAGAGGTGCGGCTCATCCACAATGTAACATTGGGTATAGACTCAATCGCGATGTGACTGTATTATTTCATAATTTACGTGGATACTATGGACACCTTATAATGCAAGAACTTGGTGCTATCTGTAAACAAAAGGGTCTAGAGATTGAATGCATTGCGAAAGGGATGGAAGACTATATAACGTTTTCCATCAAACGTAAATCCAAGAAGAGCAGCGATGGTGGAAATCCTTTTATAATGGAAGAAGTAGACGTTGACGATGACAACAATGACGAATGCTGGGATGAGAACGTCGATGATATTCATTTCATCCTCGGTAACGATGATACAGCTAAAGATGAAGTTGGATGGAAAATTCGATTCATAGACACCATCCAATTTCTCCCATCATCTCTTCAAACGCTGGTCGACAATTTGAAGAAAACTGGAGTCGATCAGTTCCAGGCAATGCAGCATGTGTTTGGTGATAGATTGGATTTAATGCTGCGTAAGGGTATATACCCTTACGAATATATAGATTCCGTCGATCGATTTGCAGAAACATCGCTACCTCCTCAACAAGACTTTTATTTAAGTCTCACCGAAAGTGGTATTGGCGACGAAGATTATCAACAAGCGCAAGCTGTTTGGCGGAAGATGAATGTTTACAACCTAGGTCAATACCACGACCTATACCTGAAAACCGACGTCCTGCTCCTTCGCGACGTCTTTGAAAATTTTCAATTGTTTTGTCTAGACAAATTCCATCTAGATCCCGCTCATTACATCACCCTCCCCAGCTCCGCATGGGACGCTTGTCTTATGAAGACAGGCGTCAAACTGGATCTCATCTCCGACCCCTATATGTACCAGTTCTTCGACGATGGAATTCGAGGCGGCGTCTCTGTGATATCCCACCGATATGCAAGGGCGATTAATCCATACGTTGCCGGTTACAACGCTGAAGAACTCATCAACTATATAATGTACCTTGACGCAAACAATTTATACGGGTGGTCGATGGTACAAAAACTACCCTGCAACAATTTCAAGTGGCTTTCCCAAACTCAAATCGGTTTAATCGATTGGTATTCAGTGAACGCAAATGGAGATGTTGGATATATATTGGAAGTGGACTCACACTATCCATACCATCTCCACAACCTTCACAACGATTACCATTTAGCTCCCGAACGTTTAAAGATTTCCGATTCAATGCTGTCCCCATATTGCAGTGCGATCAAACAAGATCGTTCTGCACCAGTTGAAAAACTGGTCCCCAATCTAAACGATAAATATCATTATAAAGTACATATCCGGAACCTTCAACAATACCTTGCACTTAGGTTGGAACTTAAAAAGTGCATCGAGTCGTCTCCTGCAACCAGTGTCAATGGATGGAACCATATATTAGTTTTAATACCGAAATGCGTAAACATGCTAATAGTGATTTCGAGAAAGACTTGTATAAACTTCTTAATCACGCTGTGTTCGGTAAAACCATGGAGAACG
>JASANE010007316.1:0-17513 GCA_030248225.1 Trileptium ribeirensis | reverse complement strand
CTGAGCGCTGTGAGCTTTGTCAGCCCAAACTGCTATATTCGCTAGCTCGTGATGGGATTAGTTTTACAACATTTTCACTATTATTGAGCACTGCGAAGAAACATTTATCGTGGTTCAAACGAGTGCTGAAGAGGTGAGAAAATATATTTTTAGTAGCACGTTCTCTTTGTCATCACAGTATGGCGCCAGTTATGACTTGTCCACCATGGAAAACCTATTTCTCTGTCGTATTAATTACTACTTAGATACATTATATACCCTTATTGCAGGTTTCGTTGTGTTTTTCAAATTGCAGTTCAGACATTAATGTCGATTAAAATATCGCTAATACATAATTGATGGTTTGCGGTTGAAATATTTTTCCGATTCTAGTTGAACCTGGACGGCCGGAGTTTCCACTAATAGATAGCAAGCTTGTGCTAAAGATTGTGAAAATATCGTTTATTGTCCACCATTGTCACCAGTAACTAATCTTCGGATAAATTTAGACAAAATTGTCAAAATGATGACGACGTGTCCTTTTGTTGAACGCTAAAGGCTCTGACCTCAACTTCCTTGTCAAAATGGCCAAAAACTGGTTTCTGGTGGTTCTTTGCGAAGTCAAGCAATGCGGGTTTACTGTGTTTTACATACCTTCTGTCGCGCATCAAGGCGTCACATCCAAATTGAGCTACCAGCTGGAACCAGCTCACCGAGATCTATATAGAACTTTGCTGTACGACATATTTGTTGTGAGACCACTCTATTGATCGTATGACCCGAATATGGTTCGCCGACCTTTTCTCAGAAATAACCGATTTTGCAAATTTCGGAATGTCCTTGCGTGTTTGTGACTTTAAACAAGTATGTTTGATATAAATGTTGCTAAATGCGGTGGTTTTATAATATAGAGTTATTTTGTCCATATTACTTCCGGAGCTGCAAGGGCGGGTGCTATACGATCGATAAACCTGATCTCCACAACGTAGTCTGTCCTTTGATTTGATTATGTCTTACGAGCAGTGCATCAAGAGTAGGCTATGTACAGGTTTTGCAGTAGATATCAATGGGTTTATGGTCGATGAAGCGGATTTCCGGAATATAGTTTGCTTCAATTGTTTCGGTTCAGTCTGATTGTACAAATTATTGTATACCAACGATATTTAGTGCATTCTATCCTTTTTTAATTTACAACTGAATTATTTTTTGTAAAAACGGTAGTTACGTTATAGTAGCATCCACGCAACCATTTTACGAATTTGTCATAATAAATAATGAGATTGGTTTGACTAATATTTAAACAGATTGTGTCATTTCGGATTATGACATGATCAGCTGTTGTTATTTTCATGCAGGTATTCGGAGCGTACTATTCGAAGCCGTGGTCAAATCGAAATCGTGAAGAAAATCGGAATCGTTATTTTGCAAAGAGTGAAACGTTTGTATTCCGTGTGAGCGGTTCGTAGGTCCAGGCGTTCAATGGGTACGCGGCAACAATGCCGTGCTGAGAATCTTTTTATGACCGCCGATAATACGTCACTTGTCGTTGGCGGAGGGTTAGTTTTCCGTGATTATATCTTCATCTGCGAGGCTAAAAGTATTATGACACATTAAACACCGAGTTTGAAACAAAAATTAGTAACATTGGGACACAATTATAATTGTATAATAATTATATGTGATCCAGACGATTAGTAATCTGTACAGCGTCGGTACTATTTAGCAGTTGGTAATGGCACTAAATCGTAATGTTTACGAAGGGTCTGTGTTCCAGGTACGTTTTGTAAATGCAGAGTAGGATGCGCCGAGAAATATTAGCTCATATATTCTCGGACACATGGTAAATACGTATAATACTGCTTTGTTATGCAGGGTGGAACCTGTCTGAAGCTGGAGCTTTTTCTCATTTTTTTTTGCAAGTCCTTGGTAAACATTCACATTATAATACATAGTATTATTGGAATGATAACTCATTGTGTTATGAAATTGCTAAATTGTTGACAACTCTTCACCTAAACTGATCTTACTATTATAATATCAGCCCATTCTTTTCCACCTTCAGAAGAAATCGTTGGAAGTTTGGCATGATCATTCGAGATTCATATGTTGTTAATTTTTTAATTGTTCCGAAAAAAATTCGAATCCCAATCCGGGTTTTGACAAAACAAAAAAAATACGTCGCTGTGAAAGCGCTCGGGTTTTCGGTTTAATGTCATGTCTAAACAACAAGTCTAGGCCATCCGACTTGTGTTACGATGTCGTTTTTCAAGTCTCATAACTAAACTATATCTTCGGATTCTTGGCGCCTGTGCATCAAACAGATAACTTCATTAATACAATGACTATAACTATTCGAGCTCAACCCAGTGGCTCGATCATTCGAAGTTATTTTTGGAAAGTACTCGCATGCTTTATTATTTGGATGCAAATATGCATGGAATAAATGCATCAATAAATACTATACCAATTAACTGATGTATCATACTGACGTATACGTTGTATTATATAATTTATTCTATACTGCTGTTTTTTCAGAGATGGAGAAGGTCTTAGCTTCGCGATAAGTTGTACATGTGGGTCTCGTATCACTGTCGAACGTTCAACAATCCACCTCTTGCATCGGGCCGTTAACGTTAGACCTCGAAGTCTCAGGAGGATTATGCCAGTTTTGACGACAACAATAAAGAATAGAATCGTGGTTAGATGCAACATTTGTGTCTCATGACTTACTGTTTCTTTAAAAATATGTTAGTTTATTGTATCCGTATACGGTTCGCAGGTTGTGGCAGTCATAATGGGTTGTTGTGGCAGCTTCTGCAACATAATTTGGACTTCAGCAGCGTTCACTGCTCATTATTACTCTTATTTATTAGTAATAACTGTGCACATTAGCTGGTATCTTCACAGGGTCCAAGACTTTGTCTGATGGCAGTCGCTCGAGATAACCTGCTGTTCCAGCTTGAGGAATCTAGAAATACCTTTTCTTGATTGTCGCTCCTTCGTTCGCTGTAAATTTTACGAGGGGCATCAATGAAAGGGCGGATTTTTTCAGGGGGAAAGGGGCACCACTTGGCGTGAACCGGGGGCCGGCTTTTTCCTGCGACTTTTGAAACCTAAAATTTTTAACTAATATTCTTATATTTCCCAGCAAAACGCTAAAATTGTTAATAAATGGCCACAGAAACGACTAAAAATGTTTCTCAAAACCAACTTCAAATCATAGCTTCAGACATGGGGTTTTGTCAAGTTTTTATGACAACTGGGGTGTTTTACCTGTGAGAGGCCAAAAATTTTGTCAAGAGGCCGCAACCGTGGGTCGCTTGTTTGTTTTGCACGAGGCACCGGAAATCTACAAGAGCCCTAGCCACCCGCCTCCCCAATTTGGAGAAACCAATCATTTCATCATGTTATCTCGGTACCATAAATTTTGCTTAGGTTATTCTATACGCCATCGCATACCGGGGATGATTGCTTGTGATGTAATTCTGAAGTGCTGGGGTCATGACCTGGGGTATGTCTAATAAGAGAGACTAGCATATTATATTGCGCTTACTCGAATCAGTGTGTACCTGAAATTTCGCTAGACTATCGTTATATTACTGTTTGTCACACACCAGAAATGAGCATCGATTATCGGCATAGTCTATAGTCAGTAATCTGTAATTATACTCTGGGCAATATATCACTCACAATTTAGAATATATTGAAAATGTTTATACCCTTTCGTTAGTACATTGACACGTTTGTCGCCGGGCGAGTTAATTGCTGAGTTTGTTGTTCTTCGTCGTGCGTTGTTACTCATTCACGTTACGACGTTCTCTCAGGAACCGAGCAGCAGGTCCTAAATAGCATAGTGGCTAGCATACAAGACTTGCACCGGAGCTATGTAGGTTAAATCCGCTGTTGGAGCAAAAAAATTGTTCAAGATTGTGCAAACTGTTCGTTGGTTTACCAAGGAAAGGGTTAATCTAAAATTTCGGCTACTGCTCGATTAACCCTTTCCTTCGGATAAGATGATGGTGGTGCAAGGGCAATCATCATGGCCAGCCTACACACAATGGTTCGGCATAATAACACGGGATTGTCACCTAGTGCCAATTGCATGTTTATCCGACTGCGTTGTGCGGCGACATAGTTGACGAGTTTGTCCTTCGGCGTGCATTGTTATTCGTTCGCGTTGCGAGGATCTCTAAGGATCCGTGCAACAGCTCCTAAATAGCATAGTGGCTAGCGTACAATACATACATCTGAGCTGCATCTATGTTCAATCCACTGTCGGTGCAAAAGATTGTCAAGATTGTACAAAATACGCGTTGGTTTAAGAAGGGTTAATAGGAATTTAGACTATTGCTCGATTTGACACGTCGCTGCCATCCTACATTTATGCGGCCAGTTAATTGCCGAGCTTGCCGTTCGGCGTGCGTTTGTTGTAGGCGCATTGATATTCGCTGGCGTCGTGAGAGTCCTTAAGGAACTCAACAACAGTTCTTAAATAGCATAGTGGTTTGCGCAAGAGACTTGTACGCGAGCAATATAGGTTTGATCGGCGGTCTGAGCAAAAAAATGTTCAAGATTGTGCAAATTACTCCTTGGTTTACAAAGGAAAGGGTTAAACACGATCAGATTTCTATTGATCCTCAAGTGAGCGACAATATTTCTGACAAGTCGTGTACTCTGTATTTCGAGTATAACGAGCAGGTATCTTCAGATATTTACCCTATGCCCTCCCGCTTTTAGCATGCTATCCACCAGCGCAGCTTCAAACAATTTCTAGCCTTTCCTATGTGCATTATGTATTTTTCCTTGCTTGGTCGCCAGGTTAGCGAGAAAACATAAACTGCAAGTGATTCTATACATAGCCAAAACTTAGCTATAGTTATAATTAACGATTACTGTTTATGATTTAGACGAATTTTCCTTTCAAAAATACATTTATAAAAGTTTTTTATCAGAAAATAAAATGACTTCATTGCTGCATCAAAATAGTCATTGCACGTTCTGTCCAACAAAATTCTTCTCAAATAATGTTTCGGAATTTGATCGGGTTGTCGGTTTTGGAAGCTTCATTTCTAAAATCATTTTGATGTGGGCACATAAATCCTTTCAGGCCGTGGCGGCTGGCCCCGTATTTAGCAAGCTCCACTGGTGCAATATATCTGTATAGTGCGCAAGCTGTAATGTTGTGTTTTTAGTACAAGATCTCATATATTTTTCACTGTGTGAGTATATCATGTGTAGTAAATACATTATAGTAGTTATCGCTCAATTGTATGACATCCATTACATATTGTGATTCTTCATGAATGAAATACTCGATTATTGTATGTACTGGTGTAATTGCAGATACTAGTTTCATTCGATTAATGTCTCCAATGTTTTAACACATTGATAAACATTTTTAGCGGTATATATAAATTTGACACACGGGAAGGGCTATTGCAAAAGGCTTAGGATTGAATATGAAATAGACATGCTAAACCCGCGGCATACCTTGTTATCGTATAAAATTTTTATTTTGCACTACTGTTTTGTTTCTAAAACTACAGCCACACGCCTCAACTGAACTACATACAATGATTTGGCTCTGCGCCTTTACTGTTAAATATCTATATAATATAAAGGTGTTGATTTAGTTTTTATCTAAATATAAAACAGTAATAATATATAAATCAGAATACTTTCGTTATATACTATCATGGAGACTAGAAAAGATGGAACAGCCTGACCGTGTAGCTCTTTCTTTTGTTCTGCCAAGTTTCAATGTTGTAGCAACGCGTTTTGCTTTAAAATTGTTGTTGTGCATGGTACTTATATCAACTTGAAATTTTATTTTGTATCAAAATAATGGGAGACATACAGAGTTCAATCCGACCAAAAGGCTTATACCCCGGTAAGCGTTTCATGCGGCGTTACACGTTTGGCAATGTACGGTAGTGATGTAAGTCATTTGATTTCTTGTATTAAATAATGTTTACACAACCGACTTCAAATCCGACCTAAAGGGCTAATCCCCCGGAAAGCGTTTCATGCGGCGTTACACGTTTGGATCAATGCATGATAGTGATGTTAATGAATTTTATTTTGTATCAAATAATGGGTACGACAACCGAGTTCAAAATCCAACCAAAAGGCTAATCCCCGAAAGCGTTTCATGTGGCGTTACACGTTTGGCAATGTTACGGTAGTGATGTTAGTGATTTTATTTTGTATCAAATAATCGGTACACAACCCAGTTCAAAATCCGACCAAAAGGTTAATCCCGAGAAAGCGTTTCATGCGGCGTTACACGTTTGTCAATGCATGATAGTGATGTTAGTGATTTTATTTTGTATCAAATAATGGGTACACAACCGATTTGATGCTACAAAAAGGCTAATCCGGGAAAGCGTTTTATGCGGCGTTACGATGTTTGTCAATGCACTGTAGTGATGTTAGTGATATTATTTTTGTATCAAATAATGGATGCTCAACTGAAGTTGAATCCGACCAAAAAGGCTAATCCCGGGGAAGCGTTTGATGCGGCGTTGCACGTTTGGCAATGTTCGGTCTGATGTTAGCTGACAACTTTATTCGAATAAATGATGCTTTAGCTTAGGCGTTTGTCGAATGATAATGTGTCCTGATTGCCGACGTGCTATGTAGATTTTTATAAAATTCTGTTTTTTGTTCCGGAACTGTGAAGCAGGGTTGATGCAATTAAAAGTGAGGTGACCGAAATGATTCCCGGGCTCTCAGTTTAGGTGAAATCAGTTTTTAATATTATTGGCAAAATTACCAATGCATTTATTCTATAATAATTTTGTTAAACAATGCTTTGTCAATTTCATATGGGCCAAAGTCAGGGCTGGGGGGGCGAAGTTTTTAATATGATGCATGTGCAGTTGGTGGATATGCTAGAGACATAAGTTTCTTTATGAAGTTTATGGTGTGATGGTTTCAACACTTAATCGGGTGCTGCTGCCGCCGGCGAACCCTCAGCACTGAGCTTTTCTTTTTTAAACGTATAAGCTGAGCTCTTTCAGCATGACTTGGTGCCCCATATTGTATAGATATATTTATTGTTAATATGTGTCTAGCATATCCAAGACATGTTATGAAGCCATATGTGGCCTTATCTGATACTTATTATCCGGTTATTATTTTGTTGAGGTCCTAAAATTTAATCCTATCAAAAGAGAAGGGTCTGCCGAAGCAGTTTAGTGTTATGTTAGTTTTCAACCCAGTGACGGTCGAATATTTTTTCGGCAGTCGCTCTCGTGTAGTAATGATATGTACTTTTAAGTTAATGTTTAGATAGCGACGCAGCGTATATAGAGAGCTTATTGAAAAAGCTTTCAGTTTATGGTCATATTTTTCAGATTTCCCTGTATGCCGAGAAATACCGTAATGGATTGTTTACATAGCCGATCTCGAACCAAAAGCATGTAAAGTTTGGACGAACCGTATTCTGCAATCGCAGGCAGAGGCATGTGATTATGTTTCTAATCAATGGGAATGGAATTTTGGTTATATATGTTAGCTAACTGTGTACATACAGCGATGCGTGGTATGTATGAAAAAGCAACGGCTGAATCCTCTTTTTCGCGGTGACACTGCGGATTTCGATGCGTTGCGAAAGATCCATAGGTTAACTAGGTATAAATTACTGTTTCTACTTTCAAGTTCAATTTTAACTATTAAACTGGTACATGTAAACAACGGTGAAGCAGCGCTGCAATGTCTTGCGGTTTTCAGGAACCAGGGAAGAAAGGCTTGGGTATCCTTCCTGTGAGTAGCGGTATTTTTTTACATTAACGCGTGTGCTCACCTCTCGACATAGGTCTCAGAGTCGCTTGGGTGATCTGGTTGTGATCATCCAAGGCAGGTAGAGTGTCGGTAGGGGTTCCAAATGTGTCAAACTCTCTTCGCAAAGTGGCCTAAACTGAGGTGAAATTAGGAAAGTTTATTGAAAATTGGTAAAAAATTTCCTAAAGTTTTTTGAAGTTAGTTCCTTAAAGAATTACAAAACAATTTAACCATTCAAGCCGAAGGACCTCCGACACCTATGACCCATGGCTGCTAGGGAGAGCAGGTTAGCGAAGCAAGAGATTTCGTAACGAATTTCAAACTAAGCTTTACTTGGACGTATTCTGGATTTCAGATAAAAACAGCAGCGGGATTTCAGAAATAAAATGGTTTTGTCTCGTGTAACTGGGGAGATATTTTCTGTTCTGATTTTTTTCACATCGAGAAGCAAAATAGAACATGCGAAGATTAGTGTAACGAATATACATACACAAGTGCGAGGCTCGCTCTTAGGAGTTGCAGCTTTTCACTGACAGATGATAGGTTCCAGAGGTTGATGGATGACTGACTTCAGGTCTGACTCACCAGTATCAAAAGTAAATGTATCGAAATTTGTAAAAAAAATTAGGTATGTGTCTAATTAAGTGTAAAAAAGGTTATTCGCTTTTAACATTTATTAACCGCAAATATATTTTCAAGCGGGTTCGTTGCTAAAGTCGACACAAGACATGCTATGACATTGTACGATACATGCTTTTTAGCAAATCTTTTCTAGAATTATTTAGAAATAGTCTGGTAAAACCTAGTTTAAATTAAAATTGTTCGCTTAAAGGTCGAAATTTAAGCAAGTTTACGATGTAAATGCATATTTGAACCAGAGCCAAAATGTGTGTGAGAGACCAGTTATATATTGGAAAAGTTGTTGTCGGTTGTTAAAGGCTTCATTCCAAAACACAAACTATTAGAATAGTCAGTCAAAAGCAATAAAACGGCCGCGATAACCTCGGCTTTTCTCGTAAAGGCTCTAAAAGTAACCATAGATTCATATGAATAGTTTGCTCGTTTATATATTCTATTTTAATCGCGAACTTTTGTTATTAGGAGCCTGATGTGGCGTTCATATTATAATGTTTCCGCTGTTTGGAAAATTTGTCTCCCTGTACTCGCGATCCTACCGTATAGACAGTCAGGGTGACACCCATACTGTAAATAATCAATTGCCGACGGTGTACGACACACTCCTAGCTAATCCATTTTTTCTTTACAGTGCCGTACATACCCGTAGCTACCAAATTAGTGCGAATTAACTGTGACCGACACCGTCTGTTGCTAATGCCTTTTATTAGTCAACTATGTGGTGTATTTCTTATAAACTCTCGATATGTGTGTCTATGCCATATGAACGTTGATGGAATAATGCCGCACACTGTCAATAAAACTGCAAGAAGAGACGGTGTGCTTGACACTGTCGAAAAGTGATAATTCCTCTAGCTAGCTGCTTTTGAAAAAATTTATAAAAAACGTGTGTCTAAGACAGCGTGTTGTCGACAGTGCGCCTGACACTGTGTGGTGTACATGGTTCCAAAATTTTCAGACAACATGAACACCGCATAATACTCGAGCTGGACTAGGTTTATAAAGATCCGAGTCAGTACCTAAGATCTCTCTAAGATGCAAGGAGAACCGGATATGAGTAGGAATGGTCAAGTTAGGCCAGATCTTGAAAAGCTGAATCTGTCTACTCCCTAATAGTCTCAGCGAAAAGTTTATAGTTATTCATATAAATTTCGATAGATTTTAGGACCGTGATTTTTGAATTAGATGGTCATTGAATAGATTGTGTATATAAATATACTTTGTACATGACATTCCTTAATTTATATATGTGCTTTACTTTGGCGTTGCCATATTTATTTATAGTCTCGTTTGTTCGTCGAGAAAGAAAAACGCTGTCTTGCTATCTTGAGCTGATACAAGGGTGTAATGCTACGTTCGCATGTACCCACCGCTTGGAACCTATGCACCCCACGCAGTCTTATGCACACTCTAGGCAACAGGGTGTGTCGACACCCCATGTTTTTCATAAAAACATTTCACTAGGAGTGATTTTTGGACAGCTTCAAGGACACCGTGTCTGCTTTCTTTTGCTGACTTTATACGTAGTAGCTTTCTAGTTTTCGGGCCTAGTTTTCTAGCTAGCTGATCTCGGCATCTCGGACAATACTCCTCCGGGCAAATAGTGATACCTTGATTAGTGTCAACGTATTTTGCTCTTTGCAGTTTACCTGATTCATTTGACGTTGTCTGGCGGTAACGGGTTGTACTTCGTTTTCTGATAACGTGTCTTATCACATGGTATGTGTATATCTTTTGCAACAAAATCAGAAAATACTTGCTCACGATGTCTCACGCTCGTTTCTGGAAGCGTCTATATGTTGCAAGTTTTGTCCGCATGAACAGTTTAGCGATCCACGCGCTGTCGCTGAGTTTATATCTCAAGACCTAAACCGTACATCGTTCACCATTACTACGGATAGAGCAGACAGTAGTACGAGTGTCCACGGCTCATGAAGTTGTTAAACACGAGACAGGTTTCTTCTGAAAACAGCCGAAATCGAGTACTTCCATCAGTTATACCGGTGATGCGTCGGACACTAAACTTACAGGGAACAAGTGAACCCTGTGGGTTCCACACTCATATGCCATGTGCTTTTACGAATTGGTGCTAAATGGGCTAGATAGAGTCAAAGTTCAGACAATATCGCCGATGGTCCTTCGGCTAGAAGGGCTAGACTCGGTGAAAGGAGATAGGCAGTCCGGAGGGTCCTCGTGGGTATAGACTTCCTAAACTTCTGACATTTTTACCAATTTTGTCGTGCTTTTTGTCGATTTTATCACAATTTTTGCGAAAATATTTCGCGCGCCGTTGGTGCGCAGGGGGCGGTAGGGCACTCGGGGAGTGGAGCGGAGCCTTCAGGATCAGGAAATATAATTTGGGGGGCGAGCCTTAGTGGAGTCTCCTATCCACATCTACGGTTTAAATGTACCCAACAGAAAAAATTTAGGCGTATATGTTGACTGTTGTCGAATTATTAGAGATGCCCCAAAATTCCCTGAATTAAATATTGTAAACACAAATCATGTGATCTATTTTGATAATTTTTATTAAAAAATCTAAAATTTCATTCCTGATTTTGTGCATTTGATGCTGTATCCTATAGGACCTATCACAATGTTCGTATGATTCCAATGTGATACCTACCCTTGCCTACAGCATCACATAGTGTGCGGGCATGTTGATCTTGGAACTCAACAATTACAGCGTCGAAACTGCATTTTTGTTCAATTAATGTGTCGTATTGACTAAGGTTAAACTCAGTGCTAAAAACCAGATGTACAGATACGTCTGCGTTTATTATAGACTATCGAATTTATAATTTTTTATATGCAGACAAAATGCAAAAGGTATTGTAATACAGACTGTCTATAAATCCGTTGTTCTATAAATTATAGTTCAGTGTCATTCCATCAATCAAAAAACGTGATCGCATTGACAGTCGTAATTCACTGTTTATTAGCATAATTGTCATTGGTGTTCAGATGGCAACCGATCTGACGACTTAAAACAGCCAAGATATCCAATGTACTGCATAATTTCGAATACGGTTGCCAGCGAAATGCCTAGATAAAGTCCAATAATTCCGCCAATATCGGCAAGTAAAACGTTAAATAGATATTCAGGACTCTCTTTGACGTGCTCAAAACTCAATTCTTCATAGTATATATGAAGTCGTGCCAAATTGCTTTCAAGATAGCTGCCCTCACTGCCACTACGTTCGTACTGATCATTCGAGTCAACAAAGCTATTGTCTTGATTAAATTCGTTCCAAATTGATTTTTTGTCATAAAAATTTGCCAAAATAAAACGAGTATACTCGATCGATGGCCATTTGCTAAACGATACCGTAGTTTCATATATGGTTTGACGACATGCATCACGACAATCACATGCTTGCTGATCACCATTATAAGTCTTGGCAGTGGCACTATTTGTTGAACCATGATATTGTCGCTGTTCCGCATTAGATTCTTCGTTAACTTTGATTTTCTTTCGCAAAGCACTATTAAAGCTTGCAAGTACGTTTTTCTTACATTTTCGTTGCGTATGGTTGAACATATTACATATTGAGAGTTGTTCGTTTGCGAAGCCTTCATAATACGTTGCATCGATAATACATCCGCATTCGATAAGCAGTGCAACGTTGTGACATCGCGTTATGCAATATTGATAGCTATAGTCATGGCCCGCAGTAGTTCTAGTAGCAGTTGAGTAGCGTGGGTCAGCAAGATTTATTGGCGATGGTGCGTCGTATTTTTCCGGAAGTTGACTGTAACACTCAGATTCGTACGGCGATTTCAATCGTTCGATGCGACGACGTCGTACACCAACGTTTGCCGACATACCCGTGGGGATGTTGAAACCGTTTGAATCGGGACGTGGAATGTCTTTTGGATGATGAATTGCGACACGAGCGCCATAGCTTGGTGCAAAAATACCGACATATTCGTCTGCGCTTATATTTAACGTCAACCTAAGACCATAAACCGCACCAGCCCTAATTGTCGATTTAGGTTTGCTCTTTATTCGTTGCCGATTTCCGTTGAACGACGTTTGATTGTTGGACGATTCGACAACGCCGTTGTCTTTAATAGGATATCCTTTTTGACTACCAAATGTAAAGCATCGTCCGTGTCGCTGATTATACAATGCCTGAAAGTCATTGTTTGTTTCACACTCGACCAAATCGTACGAGCATTGCACAATAAATTCGTTCAACTGAATCGCACTTGTATAACCAATATTTCGATACAATTCCTCAAAATCAGGCTGTAGTAAATGTACAACGTCGGTTAAGTCTGATGTTTCACTCGAAAGTATGAGATCGATAACTGTCGTTCCGTTTGCTCGGGTTCCACTTTCTTGGTCTAGTACGATATCGTTTTGTTCCGAATCATCGCTGTAATACTCCGAACCCGGGTCGTCATAATGTTCGTAGTTATAATCGCCGCTGTTTTGGTCGTTGTTCTCTGCAAATATACTATGTTTACAGTCGTAGTCTCAAGAGTATATATATAATTAAAACTTAATATAGGGTGACGATAGTCTTGTAAACCGTGCAGAGACCAGAATTGATAATTCGGGGATACGGCCCGGTAAAGAGGCGCGATTACAAAAGGGCCGGGCCGAAATGTTGCTGATCCGGGCCGGCGCGACCGCCGACCCATATTTTGAAGGGGTCGGGTGGGGCCAAAAAATTTCGGCTCGTTATCACCTCTGTCAAAGACCGAATAATTAACACACAGTTCGATAGCCTTGCATTTGTTTTAAGATTTTTAGTTGGGCTTATTTTATATATGTGTTTTTGTTTTTGAGTCCCCTGTATCCTTTGTATCTAGCGTGCTTAACACCCGATTTAAAACAGGCCTGAGTGGGCTGAGCCCCAATTTTGCAGCTCCGAGCCGATCAGATATCGGTTCGCTAAGGGCCTGGCGACATCGATTTTCCAACGGACTAAGCCTGGCCGAAGGATTTCGGTCTGTTCCCACCTCGGTGTTTAGTAATATAAAAGATCATTTCGAACTAATTTCTTACCGATATATACTTTAAAGAAAATTTGGCTGAAGATTGTATATATATCTGTATATAAAAACAATCTCAACAAAGACTGATCAGTGACACAAAGCTTCGAATCTACTATGCCAGGTTACGTTCGGTATTAAAAATGCGCTGACTCCACATGCACCATAGCATCCTATGATTTCAAAATACTAAATGTGTTCACTTTTTCCGATAGTTAATGCTATCCGAAACGGTTGGTCACCCAAATCCGCCAAGCACGTGGAAGCTATTGCGCATCCTCGGGATCGACACATGGAGAAGGCAAGTGCTGAAGGAGATTTAAGATCAATTCCTGCACATACGTATCAAATGATGGAGGACAAATGGAAGTGATACAAAGCTATGCAGAAGATCGAATTGCGAGAGGAGTGCGAAGCCTTTGTGTATTCCTAAGATTAGACTAGATCAGATTTTATATGTGCATAAGTTACACATATTCCCTAGTGCACTAAATTCGCATTTTTGTATTAAATCCATAGCATTATACAAAAGAAGCATGACCCATTATGCTATTGTACCGCAACAATATGGTCAACTAGTTGTGCATTTCTTAATTTTGTGTATATTCAAGCTGAAGTTTTCGAAACGGTCGAAACTAGTTTTTCCTCGTTTATGTTCCATAATCTTGTGACGACTAGTATAATGGCATTTTATTACGTAGCTTGGTATTAGGATTCAGCTTTTTGTTTTGCTTGTTTTCTTTTTTGTTTCTCCTTTTTTCAGTTATCATTGAAGTCAAACAATCTTTGCTGTAGTTAGGAGTTCGATGACCTAAGCGGTTAGTATATCTGTATATATATTTCACTAATACAGCTGAAATCGTACATATGCAAAAAATGCTGCAGTTGTGCTTAAAAGGTTCAATAATCCATTTTTTGTCGTGAACTTTTAAAATATTATCCTTGATATGACCAAGAGTGCATTCATTAGCGAAGAGTATGACACTTCCCTGCACTCACATGTTAGCCCTATTACCTAATGCACTCTTGATATGATCAACAAGGTTCAAGTAAGGATGTTAAAAAGTAACTATACTGAAATTTGAAGTCGTGCTGTAAACTGTTTTTACGTTACAAAATTGTACCTGCTATTTAAACAGATGAAAAATGCACTCAGCAATGCTATGAAACTTTTCATAGAAACATTTTTCAACATCAACAATTCAAGTACCAGTGTTAGTTTCTTGCAAACTCATTTCCATAACAGTGACATGTTATATAGCATTGCATGTTCTGACACCACTAACACATTTACCTTGTTCAGTAAACAGATTTTGCTCCTAAGCGATGAACTAAACGACAATGTTAGCCCTATTACCTAATGCACTCTTGATATGATCAACAAGGTTCAAGTAAGGATGTTAAAAAGTAACTATACTGAAATTTGAAGTCGTGCTGTAAACTGTTTTTACGTTACAAAATTGTACCTGCTATTTAAACAGATGAAAAATGCACTCAGCAATGCTATGAACCTTTTCATAGAAACATTTTTCAACATCAACAATTCAAGTACAGCAAGTGTTAGTTTCTTGCAATTCATTTCCATAACAGTGACATGTTATATAGCATTGCATGTTCTGACACCACTAACAGATTTACCTTGTTCAGTAAACAGATTTTGCTCCTAAGCGATGAACTAAACGACAAAGGAATTCTCATTTTTGATAAACATTCGGAAGGCCAGTTAGTTAATACACCAACAAATATTAGAAATATACAAAAACTCTAGCACACAGATTTTAGGTAAAGCCAGGCAGGCATGACCACGCAAAATTTACATTTGTCTATGAGGTTTATTACATATATTTAAAAGAATTTATTTCGTAACAAACCCCTAGAGGTTACCCCAATGGCAAGGCATAACAATTTAACATTGCAATTTCTGCTGCTTATGAAGGTTAAACGTAGCTAGGAAGAAGACTCGGCCCATTCTCAATAATAAACAACAATAAAATTCGGATTACATTGGATCAGATCAGCAATAATTGTATATATTTACAAACTAATAGTGTCATTAGGTCACACGCATCCATCCACATGCACTCGATCTAACTGGTTTTATTTTACGACACAAATTAAGCTATGACTGTGTTTTCACCTTATACGAACCTCCATTATGAGTCTTTAGCTGTGTTGAATCTCTTACAGTCAATCCAGTTAGCCATAAGTTTGACATATTTCTGATAAAAAGTTTGAAAAGCTGCTTGGCAGTAACGTTATCCCGTATGTACTTATAACCAACAGACGGCGATCTCCACTGAACATTTTCTTAGACATACCAAAGCCATGCACTTAATCAGTTTGTTTTAGAAATATGCAATCGATGATGTCAATGCTAGATGAGTTTACTCAGATGTGGTGGGTTATTAATCTTTACGACATGAATTGAGTTGCATTTGGAGTGCTGTTCAGCAATCATATCTGGACACCAGCTATCGGACCGGGTATGCTCGACTAATAGTCGACCCTTCCCTGACATATGGCCCTATCTCCCGTCTGGCATCCCGTAGGCATGGCTTTAATTCTCGAGACTGATTTCACCGTAGTAGCTTGGGGTTGGCCGTAGTTTTGGCTAGAAGATATGAGCATTTTTTACACCTTACGTGTGGGCAAGTGCTTGCATCTTCCGTTAAGTGATTGCATTATCATGTTCGGAAATCATTCACATTTAGAAATTTTATGAAATTTAATGAGTGTTACATAAAGGGAAAGCACTGGTCACACACAATACATTTTAATAGGGGGACAGGGAAATTATCCCACCTGAGGCTCGAACTCCCCTCGGGGCCACGCCGATCCCCCTCCTCCAACGGGAGGAACCCTGATCCTTCTGGGGCCTCGCATTGCCCTGCCTCCCGGAAAATTTTGGCAGAAGTGAGCTAAAATTGGGTGATATTGGAAAAAGTGTTGGAAATTTGTAGAATGAGTGGCAAAGAATTGAAAATTTGAATTCCAGATTATTTAAAAAATTTATCCCTCCCTTTACGTCCTCCGCCCCTCGCACCAGGCACCTCCCGAGACTTCAGTGCTCGCCCATGTATATACACAGAAAAACAAAAGCTGACGAAACACTGCACAAGCATTTCCGGCGTAAATTTCTTCCGCCGCATAAATAACCAAATCAGACTCACCTAAAATATTACCTAGACAGATTCGAAGCACAAACCAATCCGCTGGTTCACTCAACCCGATGCCGATATACTGCCACCAACTCCCAAGTCATGGCAAAACACACTGTCAAAAATTATCGAAAATTTTGGAAAAAACGGGAATAAGTTTTGAATTCCTGAAAATTTCAAAAAATTAACATTCCGGCCTGACCCTGCCCCCTATGCCAACATACCTTCGACAGTTATGATATATTGGCAGTAAAACATTGCATAAGTTGCTGATTCCCTTTAGGCATATGGTCCACATTAAGAAAAACTGGTGATCCATATTAAGAAAATATGGTCCACATAGCTTTTGAACGAAATTAAAACTTTTGACACTAAAACTGCCATTTACAATCTCGTTAGCTGCGACATCTCGAAAAAATATCGCACGGATTAAATCCTTTACTACCAGTACCGAACAGATAAATGAAGTTACCTTTTTTGCAAACTATACAAACCGCTTGCCACAGTGCTTACGCATACCATACTGGTATATATAAACATACTTAGAGTTTTCTCAGCTATATGATAGCCACCACAAAATTTAGGTGTTGTAACTAGAACAAGTGCATATATATATACTGATTTTTACATACAACAATACTGTCAAAGAATTTGTTATAGTTGTTTCTTGTTGAAATGGAGCGAGCGAAGCGATTGGAGTTTCCACCGAGGGCGCTAGAGGGGAAGATCGTGAAAATTTGTTTTCTGTCTGTGTCTGTCACGCATAACTCATCTTCTGATATATAGATTTCGATAAGTTTTTCATTTGATAGCAAAAGTGATGAGGATTTGCCATTTTGGTTGAACGCGAACAGCTCGGACCCTATATTCGGTGTCAAAATCATCAAAAAATGGGTTTTTCAAGGGTTCTTTGCAAAATTTTGCTAGCAATACGTAACTGAACGAAGTAGC
>JASANE010007315.1:0-27173 GCA_030248225.1 Trileptium ribeirensis | reverse complement strand
CTATAACTTAGGCTCGATTCAAGCTATGACTTCGAAAGCGAGCACAGATGGAGCACGGATCGAAAGAAGCTCCATTGTCTCTTGAAGGTCATTTGAAAAGTTAGAATTGTTTTATAGTGCCGATTTGTTGCGGGATCTTAAACTGTTCGATGAAAATTATTGCAGTCTTCTACCGTGTCTAAAACGGCCTGGAAGACTGGGTCTTTGAGAAGTCTTGACGGGAACGCTTGAATGAAACGCTCAGGGATTAAATGCTCGTAATTTTGACAGGGTAGCCTAGCACCAACCTACACTTATGCTCAATTTTCATTTGCCTTAGCGGCTGCCTCCAGGTCAACACGCTACTAGATTTTTCTTTCTTCAATTTCCTTACCCCTCCCATGTCCCTGTGTCCCTTCCCCTTCCCCGAGTGTACTCCTCATTCCGTACCCCCTTCACATCACAAAAGTTATAAATTTTTCGCCCTCCGGGTCTAAAGCAAAAAACGACCCGGCGAGCGGGGAACCAGTCGAGACTGTAAGATTTGCGTGCAACCTAACTCATAATTTTCTTGAATTTGTTGGGACTGCACTTACGGGAGCATGGAGCGTCCTTTGGACACCCCGCACCCGCAAGGGCAGCCCTTGCTAATAAATTTTGAAAAGCCGGAAAATCACCAGGGGGATCTCCGTCCTGTTTCTACACAGTAGGAGATACCCCTGGAAAGGAAAAATGGAAAAGAAACGAAAAGCGCAAACCTAAACTTCTCATAAAACAAAAGGGCGACAACCGCCCAGCTCAGAAAACAGACCACTTGGTCTGTGCTAACACTCGACTGGCTCGGACGCTGCGTCGGGCCTTCTTCTTTTATGCCCCTGTTGTACCCCTCCGATGAGACTCGAGGCTTATTCACAAAAACGGCGCAAAATTTCAAATTTTCAAAACCTTCAAAACCTAGTGCCACAGCTACACCACGACAACATTAATAACAAAACATATATATATATAGATACAAATGTAAATGTTGCCACAATGCTACAACAAAACACAGTCGCCGCTGGTCATTATCGATCAATAACATAGCCCATTGCTTACGAGCGGCCTGCTCAATTGATGTCGCCAAAGAGTGGTAAACAGCACAAAACCTCGCGCTGGTAGGTGCGAGGGCTAGCGAACAGCCAAAATATACGAGCGCTCAGGGCGCTGATGACGTATTAAAATTAAAACGCGTTTCTGCTGATCGCGAGCGAACGAGGAACAGTAGGCGGCCGGGGGCGGGGCCAGGTTCACGCCCTGGCTGGTCGCCTACTGCTAGAATAATTAAATTTAATCTATCTCCCATGGGTGGCCTGTTAGAGGCCGTTTTGTGAGGTAAAAATAGAAAATTTTGGTGTCCCGGGAGGGTTGTCAGGGTCCTGTTCGGACCGGTTAAGTTAAGTGACCCCAGTTTTCGATTAGATAGTTAAGGTAAGACCCTGTGGAGGTGCGGAGACCAAAAATTTGGGAAGTTTTGGTTATTTCGACTAAGATTTGGGTCGTTGAAAATTGGGTGTTTAAACGCCTACTTAGGGGTCCCTAAGTACCTACCGGTAGGGGCCAAGTTGGCCCGAATACGAAATTTGAAGCCCTGGGGAACCCCTGTTGGTGAGGTGATAAGCCTAACTAGCCGGGAGTGTCAGAAAATATAGAAATTTTCGTTTCTTAGTGGCCCCCTATAAAATTAACGTTTAGATAAGGTCTTTGTCTTTCTTTCCCGAAAATTTGGTCCATCACCTTACTTCTTGATTCAGTAATATGCTCTTCCACAATATCAGATATAAAAATAAAATGCACATTATATTACCAACACAACGATATTATCCAATTTATATAGGGCCGACCGGATACCATACTTAATAGCAGGAGTATTCAACTGTAGTGCCAAAATCACCCCGCGCACCTCGGGCGGGTGGAGCATGACGATACGACATATTATATCCATGACATATTATATTTTTATAACAACGATTAATGATACACGACATAGTAATCCGGTCACGCTCCACCGGTATCCGATCGCCCGTCGCACCCATTTTCCCAACTTTGACCTTAATTTAGCTGATTTTCCCTATTTGAATATCTTGTTGAAATCCCTAAAATTTCGGGCTGTTACATATTAGCACGGAGCTATTATTCCTCTTACGTAAATGTTTATAGTAAATATATATTTCGTGGTGATTTTATTATTTAAGAATACATTAATAACTATATACACACTGCAGCTTAACAATTTCGTTCTTAACAACTATTTTTGTGTAAATAGCGGCTCACGATCTACATATTTAATGGCTAAGGATTGTGTCGATCTGTATCTTGGATTTCGAAAAAATTGCTGCAATTTTGTATGTGGGGTATTGTTGGGTTCTTTTCCACTATCCCCCCAGCCCGCGTTTGCCCAAAAATGGTCAGATTCTGGAAATTTTGGTGTTTTGTGATCCTCCAGACCTCCCCTGATCATTCCAACTAAATAAATAGAATTTTTAAAATTTTAGATCTTTTCGTGTCCCAGGGGAACCCAAAAAAAATTTTTATTAAAAATTGGATTTTACCTAATATTCGAAGCGGCTTGACTAGCTGAGTGTAATGGTGTTGTCGTTGACGGGGTCCGATAAAAGCACCCTAAGTTATGGCCAAAAACCGTTGATTTGCTGAGCCTCTCAACTTCCGATAAGTTTGACCATAACTTAAGATCCCGTTACCGAATCCCGTTAAAAATATCCATTCGATTCAGCTGCCGCGTCCAATGGTTTGTAAAAATCTAATTTACAAGAAAAAAATTTTGGGTTCCCCTGGGATTTGGGTTTCCATAGCAAGAAAAATTTCATTTTTACCTATCATTCGACGAGGCTGGACGAGATGAGTCTAGTAGTGTTATTTTTGACGGGATCCGACAAAAGTATCCTAAGTTATGGCCAAAAACTGTTTAATTGCTGAGCCTATCAGCCTCCTATATTTTTGACCATAACTTAAGATCTGGTTACTGGATTCCAGCCCTGGAAAAATATTACCATTCGATTCAGCTCGTCAAGCCGCGTCAAACAGTGGGTAAAAATCTGATTTTTAAGAAAAAATGGAACCCGAAAAAATCGAAAATATTAAAAATTCGAAATGATTGAAATGATCAGGGAGGTCTCGAGGATCGCAAAAACACTAAAATTTCCAGAATCTGACCATTTTTGGGCTAACGCGGGCTGGGGGGTGGGGTAATGGAAAAGAACCTATTGTTGTGCCCTTAAACAATTATGTTTGTTTAAATGAGTTTTTACAAGATCGGTGTTTTCGATTTTACATGTGTTGCATACAACAGACACTAATAATACATATTTTGAATCTAAATGTTGCTATGCCAAATCGAGAGTAAACCACGGCTTTCACTGCCATCCCGGGTTTTCAACTCTATCCACCCGTTTATGTATGCCATCTTGTTTTTCCGGAATAACAACAATTTTAATATTTTTGGACTAAAATCAAAAATGTACCCGGCCTCAGTCACCAATCGTGATATTGAATATATCGGTGGGCTTCACGCAATGGTATTAGCCCACATATGCACGAAGACCGAAGTCCCAGGAATAGCAGGTGCTTCTGGGGCATTTGGCCTCCACTTTGAGGTCAGCCTGTCGATGCAGGACGGTGGATTTCGTCAGGGCGAATAAATTTTCGAAATTTTTTGGGTCTCAAAAATTTTCTTAATTTTTTCCAGTTTTTCTCCAATTTTGCCAATTGTCCCAATGTTATCCAATTTTCCATCAGTTTTTGCTTGTGTTTGCCAAATGTTTCCGCCCGCCCTGGACTGGGAGAGAGGGGGTGGTTGCGATACCCAGAGGGATCAGCGAAGCGCCGTTGGGGTCCGCGCATCGTGGGGGGATAATTTCCTCTGCTCCTCTATAAGCATGTATGATATTACTGTAATCGTCATGTATCTTTCGTAGGCTTATCAGGGGTTGGCTATGAAAGAGTTAGTGACATTCCCGCAGCAGTGTACATTCGAATACCGGAGCCAGGACAACAGCGGTAAAGGTTGGATGTTAATTCATAATGGTTCCAGAAGTACGCAATGAATTTGGGCAAAGCTAAAAGATCTCGACTTCACCAAAGTTTTAATCTATAAATATATTGCTAGCAATCGCTATAAATCCATAATCACGCTAAAATAGCAAGAAAAATGCAGTACTAAATGAGATTTTTACTTTATTATGTTGCATGTCCAACGTGGCTTACGTAGTCAGTGGCGATGTCGGGGTGTCGAGTTTTGATAACTTTTCTGCGTAGAAGCGTTTACCCAAATTGCTCCGCGGAACAACAGGAACATATCATCAAGAGTGCATTAGGAAAAAGTATGACACTTTACTTCACTCTAATGTAATCACGTGCTGGATGACACGGGCCACGGGCGTTTCCGGCCTGACTCCCTCCCCCTAAATTTCTGTCAGATTGTCATACCCAGACCCCTTACGTTTTCTGATAGGGTAGCTCGGGCCCCCGCATTTTGTGGGGCGGGGTAGGTCGGAGTCACCAAGTTTTGAGGGGATCTGTTTATAAGCAGCTGTCGGCGCGGGGGGTCTATCCATGACGACCCACCTCCCAGAAATGAGGTTGTGGTCATGCCGAAAACACTCGTGTCGTAAAATACGGGTTTACATTAGAGTGCAGGGATGTGTCACACTCTTCCATAATGCACGCTTAAATGAATTAAAGCACCCTGCATTAAAAATCGTTAAAATGTTACGCAGAGATGGTTAAAAAAATTTCACCAATAGAGAACTAAAGGCGTTTTCACACGCTCAAACTTTTTGCTTGATCAAAATTTAAAAGCATCTTTTTTGCATTTTTGCTGAGTTTGAACGTGTGAACACTGTTCAAACTTTTCAAGAATATTCCTGTAACCAATCATGGCAGAGAAGTATTACCTGAAAAAGCTTGACCTCAAATTTTGATCGCAAATTTTGAAATATTGCCATTTTTCTTTAAAAATTGCCGTCAAATTTTGATCAAAAAGTTTGAGCGTATGAACACATCTTAAATGCCGCATCTTTATTATGTTTTAATATGAACGGCATTGAAACTATCGGGGAGTCTTTAAGATGTTCAGCTGCATCATGTGTATGAGTGATTCAGCGTGACATCATCAGTGCCTCCCACGCATATGCTGCATCAATATAAAAGTGCTTGATATTAGGATCTTTATATTCTGGCAGTATTTTATTGGCAGCATTATATTTAATACGGAAAGACTTTGGAAAATCGAGTTCAGTCAACTTCATTATGGTATTGCATGAGCTACAGACTGCTCCGAGCTTGATACGACGCCGGCAATTTGCTCAAGACGCTTTCGAATACGTTTCTGGTCTTCAGCAGTACATCCGATAACATGGGATTGAAACTTGATATCAATAGGTCCGTCTGGTTGCTCCACGGCACATGCATTAAGATAGCGCTTGCATGTCTGAAAAAGAGTTAAAAATACTAGTACAGACTACTGTTAATTTATCTAAACAGTATAGAAACAGAAATCACTTTATTCGCGGAAAATGGCTGAGGGCGCATTAAAGTCAGAGTGCTTATAAGTATCGAATCGGTCAAGTTTCAACTAGTATATGGGAGATGATGTAAACCAATACACCATGGCTATCTATAGATGCGCTGTTTCGATACAGATTCATTGTAGTATGTTATATTGGCATATACATTATATTGTATACTTTGTTAGAGCTGGGTATGATTGACTCTTAGGCCCAAATTAACGTGGAAATATAAAACATTGCAAATTCCCACGAGAATTTCGGATATTGTTGTTTCCTAGGCTCCTGCTAGAGTAAAAAAACTACACTGTCTAAGCTTCTTATGCTTAGTTAAGAAATCCGAATAAGTATATTGGGCCTGGGCTTAGGATCAGTTTAAGTTTTAACTTAAGGCTTTGGTTTAGTTAAATGTTTAATCTTGGTTTAAGACTTAGGATTGGTATAACACTTGGGCTTAGTCTAAAAGGCTTAGTTTCACACTAAGGCTTATTTTTCATCGAAGGTTTTTAGGGAATAATCTTAGTGTAGAACTTAGTCTCAGTGTAAAGCTGAGTCTTAGTGTAAAGCTTGGCCAGCCAAAAGCTTAGTGTCAGTACAGTACAATGCAAGTACAAACAGACATTTCATGACAAACTCACCCGATACAACAGTGCGCAGTATGAGCAGGCCTCGGTTTCAAACGTTTGATATTAAAAACACAAGCTATTTGCACGAGTCTTTCTGGGTATTAGAATAGTGTAAATACATATCGGACTGTTGTAAACGTAGCGATTAATACTGCAAGATAATCTTCAGCTCTTTCGCAGAGTAAATCACTGGAGTACTTCCCAAGTTTACCGTTCTTGCATAAACGGAGATCTGATATAAAAATCCTAACATTTCTTTTATTTCTAGGCGCAGCTAACTATACGGCCCACACAACCCTGAGGGTCGTTACGTTTTAACGTTGGAAAACGGAACAGAAAGAATAGGACTGGGAATACGTAGGGGGGGCAATTGTTTGACTTAAGCTTAGTGTACGTCTCACTTGAAGCCCTACGCTTAGGCTTAACCATTTAGTGATGTATATCAACCAAGCGTAAAGCGATATGTTTACTACATAAGATCGTCAAGGTTGATAATTATTTTAATAGTAGTAATAGTAGTAATAGTGTTATAATATTGACCAGCCCTTGTTGAATCTAAACAATCTTTAAAATTATTTATCCAAATCTTTGGTTAATTTATTAAATCGTTGTTACTAAAGCGTATGTTAAATGAGCCACAGAAATACCAAATCTTAAGTTAACAGCACTACCTCTGACGCTGTCAACTAGGCTGTAACAACAACCCTATAGCGACTTCGCCAACAATGATTGGAAAGGTATATTTTGTTGCCTACGCTGGCAAAGCACAGTCACATATTAACCGCAATAAAACGTCAAAAGTGTACCGATTGACAAATTCCAAGATCATTTTCCATTCGTCGGACAAGCTCGTCAATTTGAAAATTCACAGCCTGGAGTGCCTTCTCCTTCAAATCGTAATTAATATGAAAACATATTGCGTAAAACGTCATTGACATAAATTCTCTAGTTAATGCAAAAACATTCATTCAAATAAAAACACACCATGTTCCCTGTATTGTAAAGTTGATCATAATTTTAACACATTTAGCGAATTTTCCGACTATATACACTAGTATAACAAAGTGTTTTATAACACATTTTACCAGAGCGAAGCGAATCTGTAATTCTAAATTGTGATGCTCACGAACTTACCTAACGTCAAGTAGTATGCTCTACTTAAGCATGTAAAAATATATAGAATTGCAGAGCTCTATTCAGTGCTGGAAACGAATCATTTGCTCACGCGCCAGGGGTCAACTGGAGTGAATTTTTCTTCGGGTCACTGCGGGTCGCGGTCAAACGGGCTTTCCGTTTGACCCATACATAAGTACGTAAATGGTTAAAAAAGTTGCGTAAAACATTCGATGTTTATATGTCAAAAGCTAAATTTTAACGCGGTCCGTTACTTTATCTTCATATGCCTTTTGCCTTTTATTTTTCTTTTCCCATGATTTACAACGTCAAATACTCTAGTTCCAATAAATTTTTGCAATATTACTTGCATTGAATGATATTTTTACACACTAAATTAGAACTAAGATATTAAAATTAATAAATTTACGGAATCATGTTTAGCCTTTAAACTTCAATTTTCAAACAGAATTTCGAAAAATACATTGCCGAAGCTCTTACAGCTGCCCTTAATGCATAGCTGCTGCTTTGCTCTAAGACTTTTAGGGGTTTCCGATTTGTTTTCTGCTAGAATGTTTGACCGTACCTACACTAAACCCAAGTCTTGGACGTTTTATCCCTCACAGCGAACTCCTCGCATATAAAAAGCTGTAATTACAAATGGATACAAGTTTCCCTGGTTTTCGATCTTTCATTTCTTCACTGCCGTCCGCGTACTCATCACTAGGTTGTAGGGTTATTCGGTGAAAAACAACGTTGATACTGACTACGATTGAAAACAAAAGAACGATTCATAAAACAGAAGATCAGTATTGTCGAATGACTCGCCGTTGCTAATTTACACGATCACGTCTTCGAATATTTTTGTTGCAAAAAGCAAAATTATTGTTACATTCTGCGTGCAGCTAGAAATGCCATGTTATCCATAAAGCCATGTTCATATAACATTTATGATTTTGCGAAGTATAGCACGATCAAAAATTTATGTGTTAGTGTGTGCGCTTCGTGCACACACCTTCATGTAAAAGGCCGACTACGTAAGTAGTTTATACTACTGTTGTGCAACGTCCGCAAAGCTCTTCAAATGACCGGAAATTTAACAATTTTGCGCTCCGTAGTCCAGCTATTAATAATTTTCTGCCACTGGCAGTCGCGAACGCCTTTGGTCATCTGTTTTGGGCCGTCGTTCGGCCGGCCGTGGGCTGTACGTTTATTGCTGTATAGCAAGTGAATTAAACCACACTACAGTAAGTATTTGATATATATATACATATATGTATATATATAATCAACATGCAATGATTTTTACCTTCTAGTATCATCTTGTCATATTGTACACATAAAGCATACATGTTTATTATTTAAGTAATTTGTATCAGTGGTTTAATGATAAACTTTAAAAAGGTTTCCGTCACCCAGCACTAAATATAGTAGAGATTTGCAATATATACTCTGCTTGGCCGTGGGATTAGTCACTTCCGCCGTTTCAATGTTCGTCATTCAAACCTTCATTATGCAAATCAATTGTTTAACAAACGATAGCGAAGTATTTACGAATATAAAATTCGTATCGTTGTAAGAGAAGCTTCTTGCTAATTAGCCGTCCACTTTGCGTCACCCAGCCATTGAGATGGCGGTTGAGCCGTCGGCCGGCCGTTAAGACTTTTGACCGACCGCCAAACCGCCAACGGCCCGCTGTAGGCCAAAGGCCTGCCATACACAAGAAAATGAGAACAAACAGTATACTGTCACTTTACTGAATATTTGTCATATATTCAATATTATGCATTCGATACTATATGATTTATTGAGACAAGTCCTTTTGTTAGTTCTCTTGTTAAGAAAGGAGAAAAATGCATAAGCTTCAACTTTTATAGCATGATGACCCTTTTCCATTCGTTTTGACAAAGTCGCAAATTATATTTAAATTTAAGAATTATCTTGTAAAAATTAATATATTATTGCAATATTTCGAGTAAGATATATCTCTATATCTAATAGTTTATTTTCATTTACAAAGTTGTTCACTTACATAATATACACACAAATGTCATTCTTGAAGCCATGTCATATTGTGAGCGAATAATTTAATACTAGGAGCCTTACGTATTAAAACACCAAATCATTAAAACATTTCCTCAAATTGTGCCTACTGTCTTTTAAACATTGAAGATTCATTGCGGTTAGATATTTTAAGACAAATTGTTGAATTAAAAATTTGCTTTATGTTTTTCGACAGCTTTCGTTTCCACTATGTCAGTTGTGTGCATCGTGCAATGTTTTTAATCAAACAGTCCAATCCCATGCGGAATATATTTCTAAGATTTCGAATTTTAACTGTTTAATAGTATTAATATTTGATTAAAGTGCGATGTAAAATGTTTGAGAAATCACTAGCTGTTGGAACACCTTTACTGTATCACCCAGTTGAATATATTGGATTATCCAATTGATTGACGCCATCTCTTTTTTGTACGCCAACAATTTTTTTAACTATTTTTAAATAGAAATTGATTTTTGTAAAGTCTGGTCGAAACATTTTTGGGTGTACAAAATATTTTTGTGAAAATATTCAACAGTGTTATGTTTAATGACCCGATAAAAAATATATAATTATTTAAACTTATAGTCTTAAATAACAAAAAAACTAAGGTTTCCGATTATGAAATGTGAACACAATATTCGGATTAGAGCGTATAGAAAAATTTGTTACCTGATCGACAGTTCGAGGCGTTGTCAACGCAACTCCGACAGTTCTAAGGCGTACTATCAGTCGATCTGTTGTTGCCTCAATGTCGTCCTTTTCACCTAAAGAAAACGTTATAACACTATTGTTAAGAATCCAGTAAACATGGTGTACTATATCAGTAGAAAAAAGCTGTAGCAAATTTGCAACAAGCCAGCAAAAGTGATGCTAAGGCTGTAGATTTTTAGATAATCAGGAGGCGCAGCGATGATTATTTCATGTAGGACATTCGGCGTATATAAGTTACTAGTTTTCCACGGGTGCCTCAAATAGCTGACAGAATTTTAGATGGTTACGCTGTATTTTTTGCATTGCTAGCAGCGAAGATAGTGAAGCAGCAACTTAAATTTCAATGCATTGGTAATGGAATCACAACGGAAGACTCTGTAAACCTGACCGCTAAAGTGGGCACGCCAACTGACATCTCGATATCTCGAAGAATCTCGATATCGCGAAAAACATCTCAGATATGTGCGACCACATGTAATGCGAAACAAATTTGACATTGTAATAATTCTTGCGAAAAATAGAGATATCAACTCTTCTTTAGTTCTGTACAAAGAACATTTTTTATTAAAATACGCGTGTAAATGCTACCATATATTTGCCAGTCTTGGAAAATGCTTATGATGATCTCAGAGCTCCTGTTAACTAAGAAATTCGAATTTTTGAGACCTGATTTTTTCTTATATTTGCCAATTTTCCCTGCGTTTTTGTCAATGTTCCCCGATATTTGCGAATTTTCCTCAAATTTTTGTCCATTCCCCCAGTATTTGCCTATTTTGCCACTATATCGCTGGTGGTAATGCAGCATAGTTTCAAAAAATAGGCACTGAACATATTTTGTGTGAGGGTGAAATCACACCAAGTGATAAAATTTGTCATCCAATTCAACATCATATTACGACAGTTGGTCCTTCAACATTTACGAGACCACGTCGTCTCTTTGGGAAAAAACTCCAAATAGCGAGAGACCATTTTTCAAAATTGGAAAAACAGGGCATCGTTTATCGTGGCGAGTCACCATGGGCAACTCCTCTCCATATGGTTCCTAAAACAGATCCATCAGATCCTTGGAGACCATGTGGTGATTACCGCCAGCTAAAAGAACGTACTAGAAGAGGCTGCACTTTGATTGCATCATAATGCGGAATATGAATTGCATTTATATGCACATTTGGTAATGTTGTGATAAGAGTGTGTTTACCACAATCAACCAAAGTGAGTGTGCCACAAGTGTGTGCCACGTAAGTGTGTGCCATTGTTAAATCACAAAATTTTCGTGGTAGGGGAAATTTCTTTAGGCGCGTTCTTGGTCACACTACCTTTATAGACAGTTAGACTATGTCAAACTGTCATAGAAAATAGAACTCGGGCAGCTCTACCATTGTTACCGGGCTAAGCTTTAAACCTTGAAAAGCGCTAACCTGTTCAATTTAGCGCATCGGATAGGACGAAAGAGATGGAGAATGGTCTAAGTGTACTTTAGAATTATTTAGAGAATTCATGTGTTGCAGCCAACATACTTCTGGTTTTTTCGGCGTAATCTAGCAATTTCGGTTGCACAGACTATTATGTTCACTTTTGCTAGGTATGTCTGATTTTTATCTGCGTTGATTTACATGAGGTATACGTGTAAAGTGTTACGTTATTCATAAATCATTGTTAAAAGTATATTTGAACGTTTGTTTATGCTGCAACAGCGGTAGGCGTTGTCGTTATACTGGGACGTGTATATCACACATATGGTTATTTACTTTGGTTATGTGCAAATTTAGATACCCATAACATTACTTGTCTGCAATAGCATTATAGGAAGAAAGTTCTTACTCCTAGTAAGCTTATGTGCTACAGATAGTGGTTTTTACAAATAAGTTTCGTCGAAAACGATGTGTGTCCGGTGTCGAACGATATCATGCAAAAATCGGCATTCTAATAAGTACCTTGTATACGAAACTTTTCTAGTTAGAAAAACACTTGAAGCCTTTACCACTTGTGGTAGGGTATGCCATATACTAGGCAGAAAGACACAGAAATCGCTTTTTAACATATAGGCCACGGATTCTAATAGAAAGGAATACGTAGACACCGGGGTATGTTTCGAAAAATAGTCGAATAAATTTATACTTGCAAAGTTGTACGCACTGCGCTGAGACTGTTTGGTTTATTAACACCTTTTATTCTTATATGACTAGTAATGTTCGCCAAGAATAAAAAAGAAGTTGTGATTTACCTATGTATTATGAAAATCTATTTCAGCATTGCTGTTCCTGCCTTCATTTGTGAGAAATATTGTATTATTTCAGATATATCATAAGCACTATAATAATTTAATCAAAATCTGTCTGCCCATACAGTTACAAATGACAACAATGAACTTCCTGTTGATTTTAGTCTACAATATGAACTTTGTACCCGTTATTCTTGTAAAGAAGAAGAGGAGTACTGTAGTGCTATTACTGCTTTTCACACTACATTACCGTGTTCTGCCCGACAAAATACAAAATTGTTCATTCTACAAATTATGCTAGACTGGCTGCACTAGTTCGTTTATAGCAAAATTTTAACCATAACTGATCTACCTTTTGACGCATTTTGGGAGATTGACTTAATATGTCTCACCTGTGTCATAATTCGCGTCTGTAGATTCTTAATGTGGGTTGCAATAATGATTTAGGCTTTAGCAAACACGATCCAGCCTTCATCATCAATGTGTTTTGGAAATGCTAGCTAACGAGTGGTTTGCCTATACAAATCAAGCAGCCTAATCCTAACTCTTGACTTCAGAAAGCTAGATATAAACAATAACATCTGAATTTAGTAGTTTATCGTTCATTACGTACTAACATGCAACTAACAACAATTTTATATAATGTGGCTTGCGACTGTAACTTTTAGGAACGGAATTTGTGCTCTTTTCGATATACTAAGCCTAAGCCTTATGTTAAGCTGAGGTCCCTATATAACCATATACTAAAACTAAGTCGGGGCTGTCGTCCCCATTCCCTGCCCGAAGCTGTGTTTTTATAACTTCCTGTGTCTAAGATGACATACTCCACAATGCTCAATTCAGAAGTCTTCCGAGTAGAACAGTTTTGAACATAAAAGAGTTAAAGATTGGCCAGCAACACATAGCGGTAACCCGTCTTCATGACGCATGTTAGCCAAATAGGGGAATAGCAGACATATCGCTGTTAGTTTACATACTAAGTGCATCTCTGCCAACAAAACAAATTCATTGATGGAAACTTAAAAGCGAAAAAGAGTTATGCTAATTGCAAATTTGTCCATTCGATATGTGAGTTGAATTATATTCGCTGAAATAACTGACCATTTGCAGTCAGCAGAACGTACTGCATCGTATATATATGCACATTTTGTTACTACTAGCGTTAATATGACGATGATACAGCATAAAAATGGTATTTTAGAAAAACGCTGAATTGATTCTATGGTGTTTAAACAGAGCTCGGTGTGTGCAAATTTTCAGCAGGGACCTGAATGTCTGTTTTAAAGTTTTAGCGCAGTTTTCATGTTGTCACCCATACTTTTATGAAGAAATGTTCACCACAACAGCTTTATGAATATTTTAAAGCGAGCAGTAGACTCAAATTTTCAAAATATTCTTTCTCGTTTGGAAGATTTACAGAAAGCGACATATTTTTCCGAAATATAACATAAGTGTACATATGACCTTAAAATCGCTATTTGTGAGCAGAAACTAGATACATTTATGCTTTCAGTAAATCCACTTTAGGCGCGCAAACCTGGGTAGTTCGTTTGTCAGATAACTTCAAGTACTGGAACACAAACAATGGATTGTTTGGAATTAGATATCAAAACCAGCCGCAACTAATTTGCAAAATAGTGCTAGCAAATAGCATCAACGTATTCATGTGTCTGAAATCATCAAATGTATGTACTGAAAAATACCGATTCTGAACATTCGTGTGGGTTTCAAGGATGTGAACTGTATATTACTACCACGTCAGTAGCAATGAGTATGTTGTATGTTACATAGTGTGCAGGATTGTAGCTAAGATTAGTTACAACGTCTTTGGCGTATGCGCGGTTTATCACTACCGGTCTGGTGGTAACGCTATGCTTACTGTTACATTTCTTCATTTTAATAGTAGCACTAATCGTTAACATTGACGCAAATTATATGCAATAAAAAAGATGGCGCTACAAATTTTGTAGCAATAATCTTTATGATTGTCGCAAATTCTGAAGGTATAAACATGACAGTACTTATTATAATGTTCAGTGAGTACACACATTTATCAATGAACACTGCGTAAAGGATTGCTAGATTTCTACAAAACGAAATTTTACAGTGCTAATAATTCACATTTGCTTAAAATACGGAAATTGAAAAGTGGTGTTAGATCTTCAGCCCGTTCGTGATTTAGGATAGTTACATAGTAACATTGTTACATACGACATGTTTTATGTAACTCCGTTACTCTGTTGCATGTTACTTTGTTATATAGGAAAATTAGGGAAATTATGAAGTTCTACAAATTTCGACGTTCTAGCTACGTGTCATATCCCCCTTACGGCAACCGGCTGACTCCCTTGAAGGCCGAAAACCGACCTCCCGCTCCCGTGGAACTGGCTACCATACCCTGACATCTCGGATCTTGAGTATGTATGGTTATAACTGTTGGTAAGAACAGTCTATTGTTGTTATAAAGCTGGGAATGCATGTAACAATATGGTAGAGTAACAAATGGGACGTAACAACATTAACCATGTTGTTACATACAAGAGCTTATTGCGTAACAACGCAACAAAGTTGTTACGCAGAAACCGCTTTGCGTAACAACTCACGAATGTTGTTACATACTGTCGAATGTCATGTTTCCAGACACACGTGTGTATATTCTGACGATGTCGAGTAAGTGCCCACATTTTTGTGTGACCGGCACATGAGCCAAACTAATTTAGGCGCTTGGCGACGAATTTATTTAAAGTTTCTCGGTTAAAATTAACGGCTTAACAACTGCACAAAAATTGAAAACTGATACTGACTACTGGAAGCGGTATCAGTCTTTGAGATTAAACTATGATTGTTACGGCATTAATCACTTATCAACCAAAATATGTACTTGAGATCTTGTAGCACAATTATTTCATTTGTACACAAAAAATTGCTGGTTAATTCCCCGATATAAGCGGAATCTCAATACAAATCTGTCGAAATATGAATTGCTAACAGCACTGCTAGGTGTCCGATGTTTTATAATAAAATACTTTTTGACAACAATAGAAGAAGTTGCTAAGTCGACAATTCTCGACTCTTCCTTTCCAAAATTCCCGATTTTCGTGTTTCCCGAAAATCCCTGACTTCCCATTCCCAAAAATTCCCGGTTTTCCAGTTTTCCGAAAATTCCCGACTTTTCTTTCCCAAAATTCCCGATTTCCCCATTTCCCGACAATTTCAGCGTTTTCTTTCCAAAATATTATTGGATTTTCTATTAAATTAGTGTTCAAAATAATGAATAAAGAAAATAAACAAACTATATAAATTCGGTGGGTGAAGGCAATAAAACAATTTTATGTGTCTATATAGGCCACACATATACATCATTTTATGTGTGTCTATTATTTATATAAGGCAACATAAACATTACGTATGTTTTCCCGCGGGAAACAGGAAGTCTCTAAAGGGTACATGGGCCACGGTGGCCACCACTGTCATTCATAGGCAACACTTACGCTTTTCGGCATCGTCTGAACTTACAGTAAACAGACTTTTTCCCAAATTTTTAATATAAATCAAATAGTTTTAAAACCTAAATAAAACAACAGCGCTTGTATGAATTCACAGTGAAAGTGTTGAACAATGAAAGCAGATTATATTAAAAAATAAAAAACTCAATAATACAGCTATTGTTATAATGAGTGAAAGCGGAATGCATCAGACTGCTAAAGGCGCCCAACATTCGTAGCATAAGCACAACAGGGTCACGACCGGCAACCCAGTGACCCACTGAGGTGGTGACCCAGTTTCCCGACTGACCCAGTGACCCAGTCAAAATAGTGACCCATTTGACCCAGTTAATCTCTTATAGCGTCAGCACAAATGATGGGTTTGCATAACGTGCACTGTGTTATATTTATCAAAATGTTTTATACGGACTTCTGACGGTATCGGCTAAATTCTGGAAAAAATCTATCATTTAGTACTAACTTCTGGTATAAAGTTTGAGTCATTTCAGTTAAATAAGCTGTTAGCTGTGGGTTTGTTAACGTATGCAATGCAGCAGCTAATCAGTTGTTGCATTTTAAACAACAGTCCTAGCAGCACATCTAACAATTTTAGAATACAGAAATCTAGCAGCAATTTAGAAACAAAATGTATGAATGCAACTGTTTAAAGGGTCGGGTGTGATATCAGAACCGCTGCTCCATGGTGGCACCCTGAGCGGTGTACTTATAGGTAAACGTCATGATCCGCAATATTGTTAAGAACTCATTCAGTGTCGCTGTTTACGGCTGCAAAACTTACTTTGACTCAATCTAAGCATGTTCTTGTTCATATTAACGGTGTTTAGCATCTCCATTAAACTTTCTTTTTCTTGTTCCATAAGTGATGCAGTTTCACGCAAATTTTCTACACGGCGTTCAATTTCGTCCAACATTCCAACCAGTTTTTCGCCAATTTCAACCATCGAACTTTTACGAGGAGCCGTATCGTTCGCCCGTGAATCACCGTTGACAGTAACAGAGCTAGCATCACCAATACCGTTTTGTTGATGGAATTGATATGACACAGGAATTGTTCGCTTACGAGGATAAGAATTCGTTGTCATTGAGTCACGCATTGCTGACATGCTATTCTATTTGACTTTCGTTTGTTGTTTTAAACTCACATCTAATGTGCAACTGGTTGTTGTTTTGTTTGAAAATTTGTAGTTTTATATCGGTATTTATAAAGACATGTGCCTTATTTTCAGCTGTATATTCGCTGCAAGCTATAAACCGAAAATATTAATTTAAAAGCTTTATTATAATCATGTATATCGTTGAGACATTATATTATGATCGTTGCTTAAACGGAGTAAGCGAAATGAGAAGAGTTTCCAAAGAGGAAAGGGAAAATTTGGGCGCTGACGGGAAAGTCGTGAACATTTCATTTTATCTGTGGCTGTCATTCATCACTCATTTTCAGACGGACAGATTTCAAAAAAAATTTTGTTCAATAGCAAAAGCGATGACGAATATGAAACGACGATCAACGCGAAAATCTACGACTCATCTGCCGGTTTAAAATGGGAAAACATGTTATTAAAGGTTCTTTGTCAAATCTGGCCATACGGGTACCAGCGATTCGCAGCCCATATCTCGCGACACAGGCTTCGTAAAAATTGAGACCACCGCGCAGAATCAGCTCATCACGATCTACAACTTTGCTCACCATGATTTTTTGTGGGACCAGTCGCTGGGCCGCTATCTCCCCTAAGATGGTTCGTCGACCCTTTGCCAGAAATAGCGATGTTTCAAATTTGATCGTGTTATAACTTGTTTTTACCTTACAATGAGTGCCTATTACTTTATCAAGCCTGCTGGGTAAGTTTGTTTTCCTATCTAGAGTCCAACTTGGCTGTATTATACCTTTTCCATGGATTTCAAGGGTTTTACAGTGGACGAACCCGGTTGCCAAAATATAATGGTTTTTATTGGTTTGATTATGTATAACGTACGGGGAATTAAGAATGGTCTATATTTAGGTATTTCTGAAGGCTGAATACAATGAATTGGTTATCTAGAGTCCAGCATGCATATCTCATGCCTTTTCATTGGTTCTAACTGGGTATATGGTCACTGAACCCGATTTTCAAAATATAGTCCGTCTTCAGTTGTTTGGTTACGTATTGCGTACAGGTCATCACAAATAGTCTATACTCGTTTCCGGTGGCTGAATACAATGGTTTGGTTATCTAGAGACCAGTACAAATACCTGATGCCTTGTCAGTTGTTTTCGTTAGGTTCATGATCGACCAGGTTTTAGGTTTTTCAATAAATTCAGGGGTTTACGATGGTTTTGTTATCTAGAGACCAGTACAAATACTTGTTCAGTTGTCAGTTGTTTTCGATGGGTTCAGGATCGACGAGGTTTTAGGTTTTTCAATGGATTCAGGGTTCAAGAAGGGTCGTATATATGTCAAAAACAGCCAGTTGCAGGTATTTAAACAAAATTATGACTTAAACATGAAACGAACGCTCGGTCCGTTTCATCCTCGCTTGAGAGTTACTAGTTTGCTATTCTTTAGGGGACGGGTAGTAACCCGAAAGCAACCTGATCATCAGATATTGAAAAGTACAGGCGTATGTCCCGGTATCAGATTCTTATACAAAATTTTTATAATGCACTGTTGGTTATACTATAGCAGTTTGACATTGCTAATTTATGCACTACGAACTACTGTCCCATATATTCCTCATGGTGGCCGCGACATTTTGTTGTGTATATATTATGGAATACATAAACGTAACGCGTCTAGCATCTAAAGAACAGTCGCTAGACTTTCAAGAACGCTATCATTTCGTGGACCATTGCTGCCATTGCTACCATAAGTGGAATTTGGTATTTTCGACATGCACAAGACTATCTAAACTTTGCGGAAACAGTGAATGGGTCAGGCCTCGAGTATCTTAACGCTTATACCCTTCCATCTTGACCTGCCCATCATAGCGTATTCGAAAGTTGCTAAAACTACTGAAACTGATGTTCAAATCGTACTCGTTTCCCGATGAGTACAACACCAATATGAAGCCTGAAGCAAACATAATAGATTCATAAAATTTAGTCACCGAATGCATTTATTCACACTCAGAGTCCAGGTTATATTAAACAGTTTCTAAGAGTCAAACTAAAATGTTGTATCATTGCAGCAAATCTCAGAATTTATCGAATTACAAATAAATAACGAGTAGGATAGGTGCCAAATGAGATCAAAACTTAAGGAATGCAGACATAATTGTATAAAGCCTAACACCCGTGAGTCAAAAGCATAATGTTGACATTATGGTTTTGTGTTGAAATATATATAATTGCATCAACTGTGATAGAAAATTTTACACAGTCGATTCATCAGTTTGAACTTCATCTAGCCGATACGACAACCAGCAGCAACATAGCACGGTCTCGCTCTAGCTAAAGAATGGGCCTACCAGGAATCGAACATCGGGCCTACCGCATAGGCAGCAGACATAATAGTCCCTACAGCACATTCGATTTGTTCTGGAAACATTGAGTTTCACCGTTTCAAAAGCAGGTTTACAAGACCAGCAAGCAGTCTGCCCACAGTGAAAATCCTGGCGATACTAAAGATCGTTTAATATTGGCAGCGTTACGGAAACGATGCTGGTTAGAATTATTACCTGAAACAGTCTAATGTGCAATACCTTTTCTTTTAGAGTATGTAAAGTGTCCACAGCAAATAATATATTAAACATGAACTATGTAAATTTTTATTAGGCTTGTAAAGGGAAAATGTATTACCAAAATCTCCATATATTACGCATGCGAGTATTATTAACTGTACAACAGCTTAAGCCGACTAATAATGCAAGACCGACACTCACAATCATTTTATGTTTTTTATGTTTCTGATTTGTGTGTTTTAATGAGCTGTGAAATAAGTATAAATATTGAAAATTGGGAGAAGTGTTGTACGGAAATTTGAAATAATGTATAGCATATAATTATCCGAATATGAAATCAACAAAACAAATTTAAAGAAAATTGCTCGCGAGCCGTCCTCGTATTAAAATTGTTTTCAGAAAACACGCTTCTTTCTGTTCAACTACTGCAAACAGACGTATAATAGTGATACAATGTTTGTAGTTTCTTTATTCGAAAAGAATCATGAGTCGATATTATTGTACTAAAACTGGAAATATATTTTAAAAAATGTACTGTAATGTCAACATATCTGTAATATATTTAAGTAAAGGACAACATACTACCTCTGGATCAAGACCAATAAGTTAGCGTCAGGACATATTCTATGGGATTTCTACTTGCTGTAATTTCGAGATTTATCTACTTTTACAAAACGGCGTTAGGCAAACTGAGCCTTGTTATGGGATTACATTAACCCTTTTGGGCTTAACTCTGCATCAGGTCATATTGCGACGCATTGTGTTAATTAAGTTTGTCATATCACGTAGTTTTGCACATTCGTTGTCCCTTTTCTCTGCAATGTCTAATCAACCGAGCAACCGTTTTTATATATTGAAAATCAGATTTTATCCGTGGCACTGGCTTGAATTTGTCAAACACTGTACGATAAGTAGCTTGTTCGGGCGGGGCGTATAAAGAGACTACAGCTAATAAAATAAAATTTGCTCTTAAAATTGATAAAAAATTTACTATGTTACACTTTACATACATCACAGAATAAAACATTAAATATTCTGCCATGTAAACTATCGTATAGTAATTGTTTTTCGCAATTTTATGAACTATCTAGTGTCTAATCCAAACATCGAATAATCGCAGGTTCACAATGTGCAACGCAGCTTTTACAAAGTAAAGCCAGAAATTATAATACAAACAAAACCTGATCGTTTAATGCTACTTCTGGGCGTTGGTCCAAGTAATATGATATGTTATAATAAATATATTATGACTTAAAAATATATCCAGAATATATTCTCAATGAAAATACGATAATGCCAGCTCATATATATTTTTGTCGAGTAAATAAATCAAAGTATAGATACCACATTCTATTTACAACAGCTGATAATCACAGCATTTGTGTTTATGTATAATTTTTTCATATATAGGTTAGAGCAGCTTATATATGCATACATGGTTGATTAACTTGGTGCATTTTTGGGATCGACTTACATGTCCTACCCACACACATATTTGTACATATGTATGTAAATATATACATAATTGACCAAATTAGCAAATTTCTGGGGGGACGATCCTACATGAACGTCCGACAGGCACACTTCTGGAGATAAACGTCCTTCTCCCCCACGGCGCTTGCGCCCATAGAAGCACACATGTGTAAACACAAATTTGGTACATGAGAATATCCAAAACAGATTAGCATACGCTTAACTGACGCCCCTAAATGTTAAATTGGCTAAAAATTCTTTCTCAAAATTCGATTCTAAAGAAGACTACTTTGTATCCTTGTAGCGCTGCTCATATTGCATTGACCGGTTGTAAACATGAAACATTATATTCACTGATCCATCTGATCATAACACTGTATATATACCGGACACCAGATTAATTGCGTGAAACTGAATGTGATTGATATTTGGGAAGACAAGCAGTATGCATAAATATATATTGATCTCAGCTTCAATGCGTTTCGTTTTCGGTACCTTCGCAATCAGCACGTAACACCTGAGCAATACAGGTCAGTTGAACATGAGATTTTAGATTTTCAATCTTGAAAAAACGTCAAATCGTCAAAACTAATAGCCACTAAAAGTGGCGATACCAACCACTGATTTAAACTATTAAAATTAAAATTTCTTAATCAAGTTTCTAAAAATTCTAAACATTTCTAAAAATCAAGTTGATTCTGAAAATTGTAGTTCTGCACCGAGCCCACATTACTCCAGCGTGACTGGAATGTAACTACCTGATCAGAAAGGTTACAGACCTTATAGAAGATAAATATTCTCATCTCTATTCAGTTAAAAAACAAATATGTACGCCGAAATAAGTGTAAATTTTCTGTGATTCCTTAACATAATAGAAACTATATTCTTCCCAACTGAGGATCAAAGAATTAAAAATGTAACACATAAAAATGGGAGATATAATACATCCCTATTGTCCTAGACAAAAAACTTTAAACAATGAGTATACAGTGTAAATAGTCAACGATCATATAACAAAACGTCAACTATATTCTCTACAGCTGAACTGGAAAACGATCCAGTCATCGCACATTGATATTTGATATCTAACAATGTTTTTAAGTCAATTTATCCCTTAATTCTATTTTAACTCCGATGACAAAAACAAATGCAACTCAACGCGATATTTATTTCAATTATATTTTTTCTTATAAAAGGATGTACGGTGCGGGTCGTCGACAGCGATACCCTACTTTAGTAAGAAGCGTATTTAATTTTGTAAATACATTTCGATTATATATCCTATATACCTATATGCGGAGTTATATATACCACACATATAACGAACAGTTCGTCAATCTATATTTTGTTTACAGCAGAACGCGCGTAACTGTTTAGGATTAAAACAGTTCATGTGCCAAAAGTCTGAAACTTATGACTTGGGACTGACAATACTACAGACTGATAGTAGAGAAAAGAACGAGCTTTTATTTCTAAACTTGTTTTCGCATAACAAACAGCTCGGCTCGGCTGGTTTACGGAAAGCTCGGTTCGTTTATCGAGAAAGTAGGCTCGGCTCAGCTCGAAAAAGCTCGTTATTAAATTCAGAAACCAGTTCGGTTCAAACCTGTCTGAGGGAACCCATACAAATTAATAGACTAGATTCTTTAAGTTGCTCGCAGAAGGTAAGCGCGCAATGTTTACATTACAATTAGAATTATTTCTTCAGCAGCTTATGCTTGGTTAATGCTGGAACGACCAGATTTGATATGCGCATGCGACTACTTTAAACGACCAGACTAACGAAATACTATTTGCTGTCATGTTAACGTTATAGTATATAAAAACGTTACCCTCATCACACGTGACCAAAGTAACCTAAGCAGTAAAATTAAGTGCAGGCCATGCCTATCTCGATATATTGGCCTCCTATTCGCCTAATCTTAAGTGTTCATTTGAGCGTGCGGCTAAGATATGATTTAATCAGAAAACTTCCCACCTCCTAAAACACCGACCAAGTTGTTCCTTTTTCTGACGGTATAACCTAAGCGCGAATGACTGCAAAAACCGAGTAAAACATAACAGGGTTTTCCTTTAGACCCTCGCCAGTACGATGGTCAATTTTGGCGATATATCGATAATTTTAGTGTTATTTGACTTAGATAGACGAGCCGAATCTTTATTATCTAATTTTAATTATTCACGACTAAGTTTTATTTAGTGATACACGTAAAATTGAATCTAGCTTCTTGGACATTTTGGTTATTAATTTACGAGAGATTTGATATGGTATCCAGCACACAAATGGAGAAATACCTTTTCCTAAAATATGCACATCTCAAGGTGTTATATGCAGTACCGGCAGCCGTATTGAATCATAAAGCAAACAATTATTTTATAATAACGTTGTTTCAGGGAGGTGGATTTCATCAACTTTTTCAGCACTCCCTTGAAGACATTTACTCCCTTCTTTGAGATGTCTTCCCCCTATCGCTGGCTACATCGAGAGGCCTAGAAGCATCAGCATAAATGGAATAGATCTATTTTCTTCCAGACCACAATATTGATATACCTTTTCATGGCCTCAATTAAGCAGACTGCCTAAACGTTTCACCTCAAACACAGTCTGATAAGTACGATACGTTCTCTGCACATAAGATTCCTAGGATATGTCGAATCCAGCTATCTTATTTGTATCACATTTTCATGACAGCATTTCATCATATCAAGAGTCGATGATGGTCGGCTTTGATGTACAACACGGCACTTCAGCTTTTCGTTGTTTATGTCCACGGTACGTAACGGTCCTTTTCTTCCTTATCCTTCCCAGGTTTATGTTGGACCACCAAGTTTACACACCAGCCATATGCATGTACCACCAAGTTCACACCCACGTATTTTCCTGAACCACCGTCTTATATCACACCGAGATTCATGAACCACTAAATTTCCAGCCTACCTGTTCATGGAACACTAAATTACGCTCCTTTCATGTTCGAGGCCCACTATTTAGACAGACCCTAGGTTAATGGAGAACTAAATTAAAAAATCTGTTAACTTTATTCTGAAATTTGGTAGTCCGTGAATCTGGAAGCGGTCTAAAGTGGTGGTCCTTGATCATGGATGGAGTGCTATTTCGAGGTCCATGAACATGGGGAGATGTAAACTTGGTTGTCCAAGAACATGGGTGGTATATTCATGTATATGACCCACTTGGGGGGTTATAACCTGGGAGATGTAAGGGCGAGAATGACCGCGGCGTACGGCGGACGAAGACAGAGAAAAACTGAAGAGCGTCACACTCTTCAGCATAGTCGAACATCATCGACTCTTGATTATATGAATTGCCAGTCAGATTATAATGCTCACTTTGACGAAAAGCGAAAACAATTTTACAGCCTGTGACGGCTGTGACAATAAAATGCGTAAAATATTAATATACATATACATTAAATTTATAACTGTGTCGAATAAAATGAGCACAATCAAACCGGTGTGTAGTGTGTGTATTAGAAGTAAGAACGAGTTTTAAGTTTTAGGCAAGGCTCAGCCGTAAACTATTATGCTCAAAGCTCTGCTCGGCTCGTTTCAATTTTTGAAACCAGGTTCTAAGTTTGGCTCGCTTCAATCGCTTGCGGCCCAGCCTTGGCTTGCCTTAGCTCCAGAACCCAGCCAATGCTGAAAGCTCAATTCTCACATCTAAGTAATAGCAGACAACTCAAAAACAAGCCGACACTATACTTAAGCTGTTGGTGTTCGCAACCAAACACGCCTAATTGAAATTCGATAAATTTTAGTCGTTGAAAATTTAGGCAATTTTAACCGATTTTTCGCTAACGCAAAATGATTCGATTCCAACCATTTGCAAACAGTTTTACGCCTGATTTCAATTGGTCAAAAAGCGTTGCAAAATAATTTTATACGGAATTACAAAATATGATGATTACCGTTGTCACCTTAAGTTTATTCGCGCATAACACTGTACTAGTTTATATTGACAACAATACCTCACCTATCGCGCTTTTGAAGAACATACCTTTATACGGCCGCGCGTCGATTGACGAATTCCCAACTACTGTAAAAATTGGACTTGTATTAATGTTATTTGAAAATTCAAACAAAAACCAAAACCAAAAACATATTGATGACGATCCTGACGTCTAGCTATGTATTAAGGACTGCCTTGGTTAGCCGCAGCACGATATATATACAATTCAGTAATAAGTGGAGATTCGTTTGGGCTATCTGCTTCTCAAGTGTGCCTTATGACGTATAGTGAAGGGTACAACTACGACACTCTATGTTTGCTAAAAATAGTATTGCAGGTTACTATCCGTCTTCGCCGAAAAGCTGTGGTTTATATAATGGAAAAATTGCGTTTTATTTCGCTCAAATTTAATGCGTTATAGGCCAATGATAGGTGGCAAAAAGACGAAGTATACGATATGTCATATGTCATTATAGCAAATATGAAATCGGGCACTAATCAAAAACAACAAAAATGACGATTCATTATTAACCCCGCCGATCTATATCGCGAATGAAAGAAATTGTGCAATAGTTATTTTATTTTCGAAAAGTCACATTACAACAGCATAGATTTTCCTTCGTATGAAAACTTGATGTTTCAAAACCTGCAATGGAAAATAAACTGCGAATTGCATATTATATATACATAATTCAAAAAGTATATACACGTATGGATAATGATTACTGACCTTCGTGAAACACATTTTAAAAATGAACACACTACTTATAACGATTCATTGCATAATAACACTATTATTTTTTAAAACATTGTTTAGTGGAACAATTATGTAAAGATTCGTATAAAATTTACGCACGCATCCTGATGAAAGAAACGAAACAAGTACTTAGTGTTTCAAGTAGCGAAAAAACGGAGAACGTAGTTGCTAGTATTTTCGTCGAAATATTGTTAGAAGAATCATAAATTGTGTAATGATAAAGCGAAGAGCCATGGTTGACAATTTGAATCATTGTCATTCACCTCTCGTAGCTCATATTACATCCACTCAATACTACTGGAAATTAATTACCACAAAGTATTAATTATCATAGCATCTAACACTAAATACGAGTTGCTATACGCCATATTATCAGAACCTAATGATCTTATGGATGGAATGGAACCTAGAGGGATCCCGTTCGGAATTCGGGAGCTGTTTAATGGGGATCTCGTGTTCGACAGTGGCTCGACTGTGGGCACGGTCACACCTGGTGAACCCTCCAATTTTCTTGAAGCCCAATCTCTGGTCGAGGGCAGTGGAGACTTCAATCCTAGCCTTATTCAAAATTGTATGTGTACTGATGTGACGGTTGTTGCTGAAATTATTGATTCAAGGGTTGGTGTAAGCGGAACCAGAAGAACCTGCGGATGGAATGCTGAGCCTGATGGAACCGAATAGCGAAGTGAACCTAACGGAAACAAGTAGTGAACCTGTGGAACTAGCGGAACTTATGAACTTAATGGAACTCAAGCTAGCGGATATTGATGGATGAAATGGAATACCAAGGAACTTAGCGGAACCAAGCCAAGAACGAAAGGAACTAAAGAAACTAATGAACCTAGTGGATGCATCCGGAAACTAAACTGGCTCCCACTAATTTAGGGCAGCCATGTAGCTTTTTAACCGTCTGGGGAAAACCACTCGTGGACACTGGTCAGGAGTGATGGAGACCTTCGGAAGCCGGGTCATTCTGATTGTCTTATCTCCATACAAAATTCCAAAACATATGTGTATCCTAGTGCATTTCAATAGGTCAGGTAGTCCGCCCTGGACACTGGGCAGGTGCAACGTAGGCCTTCGGGGAACGAGCCGTCCCGATTGCCTTAGCTCCGTTCAAAATAGTACCTTGTATGTAGGATCTGAGTCAACAAAAAAAATAAAAAAGAAGAAAAGGGAACAAAACTCGAAAAAAGACGACAAACCTATCTAAAACCTCGATCCGTGACTGTATGTGCCGTAGGATCCGATCGGGTTGGGAGCTGCGGTTTTTATTTGTCGTTTAAATAGCCAACCCAACCGGCAGTGAGTATGTGGAAGATATGTGTATGGCTGACTGCAATCAGGTCGGGGCCGGCATGCCTGAATTGTATGTAGAACCTGGTGGGGAAGCTGTTCAACCCGTGAGAGAAAAAGTGTTTTGGGCCACCAGGAGACAACGCTAAGCCGAGTGCCGGGAATATTTTGGGCAAGGAAAATCATAACAGTCGAGCTGATATATATACCCGCAGTATCTAACGGTAGTAACATGGAACTTTTTGAATTAACGGAGTACAAT
>JASANE010007314.1:0-13521 GCA_030248225.1 Trileptium ribeirensis | reverse complement strand
ATGTTTGTTCTTCGTTAATTTACGTGTATTGCTAAGCTAATACATCACCTGTGTGCTGGACTGCAAAGAAATACCGACACTGCTTACTTACTCACCATTTTAATATAAATCTGCCTAACTGTTTATAGGAAATTGTACGTGCGTGCCACTGTTTAATACGGAGATAATATAAAGCTGCTGATAAGTTGCAGCCAACATCAATTTTATATAAACCTTATATACATATACCTGGGATTGGGGTTGGACGACACAGCTTAAGTAAACAAAAAGAAAAGAAGAGCGAGCGACGAGAGAAAAAGAGGGCGCAGTCCCTTTGACGATGGCCAAAGGGTCGTAGGAAGCTCGGATTCGGACTCAATATGTCCGACCGAGTAGAATGATATGTAACAGGACCGTATTCGGTCTACAGGGGGGAAATAGACTCTTGGGGGAGGGTCCATGCCACATTTTTCTCCGGGGTAGGGTGTTTAAACGGTTCTCCTGGGTTCGGGGTGCACTTTTCTGGGGTGTTTAATAGATATTTGGGTTTGTCTCGGTACGGGGAATCTAATGAGGGGTGACACGCCTGTCGGGGCGTTATTTTGAAATCTTCTTATGGGGTACCTAAAAGTGGGCGCAGCTAGACCCGTCCGGGCTTAGATTAAAGCCTCGGGTCTGGGGATTATAATGGTACCACGTATATAGTTTTGTGTTAAACATTCGTTGAGTTATTGAATTAATTATATTTTATCAGTTTACGTACATACTAATTTGACCCTAAGTCCGTGGATCCGGGTCGGATTTCCACGAAACCGGCCTCATTCGAAAGACCGTAAAATTATCTATAAGAAATGTTGAGTACAAAATTTTCGAATTCTCCACGGTTCCGGAGTTATGGACCGGAGCCGACATTTTCGACACCAAATTTTCCTAAATTTTCCAACTTTTCTTTCTTATCTTAACCAGCGGGATTGAACGCTGGTAGAGAATATTTCGTAAAGTTGTACAACTTACCAGTGTGGCGAGCACTGGTAAACTTTATATTTTCAGTTTGAACTTATATTTTTGGGGAATTTCCTCAATTGCTGTTCGCTTTCGGGCGAACAGTCACCTTTTTTCGTAGTCCTCATTCGTGAGGACGGTCGTGACGGGAATCCGTCACGGCCACTATTTCCTGAGAAAATTTGCAACTCGTTTCGAGGTCCTACCGCTCGGGGTAGGGCAATTCCTACGTAGATGCTCAGTCTGGGTTCAGCGGGGGAGTCGTACCGTCCTAAAATTCTCTACCAATCGAGTATGGCAAGGGCTCGCCATACTCAAGTTCTGTACCTATAAACATCAGTTTATATGCGTGAAAATTCCCTATAATCCTTGCTAAAAACACGTTAAATACTCTACACTCCTCCTAAAATTCACAAAAAATAACGACAAAGTACGGCAAACGGTATACATGAATTTCTGGCCAAACAAAGGCGCTTTTATGGCCTGACCAGTCAAATATAATAGTACAATCATGACATAAATACAACACGAAATGGTCATAAAGTAATATGTCATAGTGACAGTAGGGCGGCGCTTTTATGGCCTCCTACTGTCCAACAAACGGTACGAATATATATATATAGATATAACAACCATGCATATAAGTAGTCAACAAATGCTGTCCCTATCAATCAGCAATTTCGTGTACCTAAAATAAGTACGAACAATAGCATCAATTCCATGGTACACAATCGTAAGATATAATCATGGTCCTATATATCAAAGTGTGCCTTTATGGCCCTTAAACGAATAACAATTACGATGGTAACGATACGTAATTCAAACATATATATATATATATATATATATATATATATATATATATATATATATATATATATATATATATATATATATATATATATAGGGTGCCTTTATGGCCAATGATACTATAGGAAAATGGTGCAAATGTTAACATATATGTACCAGAGCGTGCCATTGGGGCACTACAATCAATATGTATACAGCTGAATATAGGCATCTGCACAAACGGTCACGATTCTTCAGCAATTATTACTTTCCTGAAATGTCAACGGTAATACCCATCTTAATCAAAACATGTCGGCGGTGCAAGCCGAAATATTGAAAATACGGGTCAGTTACATAGCGGGACTCTTTGAACCTAATTATCCCGTTTACCTATATATTTCAACGTGGTGCTATTGAACCTGTTCTGATCACGTACTTATATACTTTGATTTTAATTCTGTTTCACTTTTATACGTATATACCCGATGATTTCTGATTTATCGTACTTATGTGCTTACATAGCTATATTGATTTTACAAGTTGTTCCAAGTACTGGTTCGCGTATATACTGTGGTTCATCGTTTATGCCAATTAGGCGATCTCTATATGAGATGACAACAGGGCTTTCATGGTCAACGGGTGTACCTAGAGAAACTCGGTTTACATATTTGCTTGTGATCAATTGAGTCTGCTTACATAAATGTACGTATTGTAAGGCGAGGGTGGGTTCCGTACCCTTTTGGGCTATTCCCGTCGGGTATTCCGGGTTGGGGAGACTCTGGGGACTGAATTCGGAAATGTTGGCCACTATACACGTGGTCATGATTATTGGGGAACTCGATTAAAAGTTGACCATTACACCATGGACGGAATTTTTAATAGTCGGAAAAATGTTGTCCATTACACTGTGGTCGGGATTTTTGGTACTCGGGAAAATGTTGTCCATTACACCGTGGTCGGGATTTTTTGGTACTCGAAAAAATGTTGTCCATTACACCATGGACAGGATTTTTGGTAGTCGGGAAAATGTTGTCCATTACACTGTGGTCGGGATTTTTTGGTACTCGGGAAAATGTTGTCCATTACACCGTGGTCGGGATTTTCTGGTACTCGAAAAAATGTTGTCCATTACACTATGGTCGGGATTTTTGGTACTCGGGAAAATGTTGTCCATTACACTATGGACAGGATTTTTGGTAGTCGGGAAAATGTTGTCCATTATACTGTGGACCGATTTATTTTTGTTCGAAAAAATGTTGTCCATTATACTGTGGACATAATTATTGGTGGTCGGAAAAAATGTTGACCATTGCACTGTGGTCAGATTTATTTTGTTCGAAAATATGTTAACCATTGGGGTGTGGTCAGGATTTTCGTAAATGTTGACCATTGTCGTGTGGTCAGGATTTTCGTAAATGTTGACCATTGCTGTGTGGTCAAGATTATGAGTTTTCGGTAAAAGTTGGCCATTGGGCTGTGGTCAGGATTATCCACCTCGTAACGATCCGTAAGGATCTGTTACATACAGATAGTGCGATGCGACGTAATAGAAAAAATTTTTTTCCCCATATATTCGTTATGTTATTTCATTATTATTGTTGTTCGAGGATGGCGCCTAACCACATTATTATGTGAAATTTAACAGGCGCCAGTTCAATTTATCAAGCGCTGTTATAAGCACAAGTAACCTTTCGATATAATCTTACCTCAAAGAGGCATCTAAATTTCTCTGATTAAAAAGAAACTTTTCCGATAAAATATGTGGATTGACACAAGATTGTATTTTATACAACCTCTGTGCTGGTAGTAACACGATTTACGATGGCCTGTTCCTGCATAATAAATCGTGCCCGACACAAAAACCTGAGCAGATTGTTGTTCCTACCAGAAACGATTATCGGATTTCAAACTTCGAGTGAATAATGAACACTTCTCCAGCGATTTTAAAACCAGTATTTTATTATGTATAGTAACAGTTATGTTTTCTGATATTTTTTCATTTACACGTTCGATTGCATTTAACGGGTTCATAATATTATATAGAACACTTTTTTAACAAAAAACACATTCGAACAGTTTTTGAACGGACATCCAAAAAGTCTCGTATGAACAGCAGTAATGTTTGGCAGGGTCTGTACTGTGTGATAAGTGTTCTGTTTGATGAGAGCAGTTGAAATCAGTGCTCTAGGTTTGGAAAGTGCTTGCGTACACCGTTGAGTAATGTCATTATGACCATTCCTGGTATAGAAGACAGGAATATTTGGGAATATGTGTATTATATAAAAGGATCGTCCTTGTCGTCTTGGTTGTTACAGTATTATTATCAACATACTGCGGCTCATTAACTTGTGGTTATGAGAAAAACAGCGAAACTCGCTCCTATCGTATGCATCTTGTTCACAAAAATTCCTGTTGTCGATTTGATTAAAATGTCAGATAGCTGTTCATGCTTCTAATTAACTGTAATCAGTCGCTATACTTGGTCGATCTTGGTATTGCCTTACCACCCAAGAACCATCAAAAATTGAGATGTTAGTTAATTATTGTGCTTATCAAGGCTGAAGGTTTTTTGGCTAATCTAATTTAAATGAAATACTGTATTATAATGTCAGTACCGTTATGTATGTTAATTCAACGGAATGCCGTTTATAAAGACATACTAGCACTCCGACATAATACATCCTCTCGTCATGATCCGCTCACTTGTTCGAAAGGTTAAAATCATTTTGGCGTGCACATCATTTCAAGAATTAGACTTATCGCTTTTCTGGTGGTTATAGCGTGATTAATTCACATCACCCTTAGTTAGAACTATTTTTCTCTAAAGTCACCAATGAATGCACTTTAAAATTGTCCGATGCAAATAAATAAGGAATAAAACATTGCTTAGGAACATTAAATATTTTTGTGCTCAGAATACACATTTCTGTTTTATTTCAGAGTCCTGCCGATCGCACACTCATTTATATAACAATGTATATAACAGAATGCCTTAAGAAATTGCAGCGGGTAAAATTATTTTTCTTTGTTCTAATTTGTGTACTCTATTTTCCAAAATATATCGTGCACATTCTTGATTTTGCTTAGCGCTAGTTGATATACACCTGGTCGATGCCATTACTGAATAAACTATCTGCAAAATCTTTATCAGAATAAATTTTACAGGGTCAAAAATGCGAAGTAGCATTAGCCTGCAATAGAAGTGGATCCTTATTGTTCAGCACTGATTGTATTAATCCGTTTCTGTAGCTAAACAGTAATGCTTCCATTTATTCAACCACTCCATGCGTTGCTATTTCATCGAACTACCGAAACATTGAGCATGATACCTTTATGTAACTGCTGGATTTCAATGTAGGATATTATTTAAACCGTTGTCTCTCTGTTAGTTTGCCGAAACCGAATTAATAGCACGGATGCAGATATACCTGAATTTTAGAATTAGATTAGCCCTGGGTTTACGTAAGAGACTTGCTACACTGGTGCTTAGAATCGCCGCCACGAACATTTTTAATTGTTAGTGACACTAGAGAACGGTTACGAAGAAAGTTAATGCTATGTCCGGCTAACCTGGGTAACTGTAACTTTTCAAGTTTTAAAGTTAAATTTATATAATTATTTTGTACTTTTTCTACACGACTTATTTACTGTATGGTCTTGCAACATCGAAAGTTATTTTAACGAGGGATATTATGTGTATTTCTGGCATAATCGCGAACTCAACCAATGATATTTAACAATAGACTTAAATATATGTTTCCTATAATTATCTGTATGCCCACAAATCTAATCATCTTGTTAACACCGTTGACATTGACTTTAGTTGAATTAAATGTGCTTTGACTTAAAATAGATCACTAAGTTATTGTTTTATTTATGAATTTTGTTTCAAGGACACAGTGTGAAAATATTGTCGCTAAGAAATCGTTTTCTCCAAAACCTTTTATTTTAACACTTCTGTTATCATAGCGTTACTATAAAAATTTAGTTAATGTAATTTAATACTAATTTATAACCAGGACTTACTATATACAGTCTCTTCCAGAATTAACTGCGGTTTATTCGATGTTCGCTCGAGACTTGTTCGATGTTGTATGCGTTATATTACTGGTTGCATATTCTTTTTAGTGTCCGAATAAAAATGTTGCCCAAAAGGAGTTAACTACACTTGCGCTTAGCCAATCATTCCCGATTCCAGGCGAATCAGGCTTCCCTCTCAACGCTTTATACAAGGCTCCATCGAATCGAACCGAGGAGGGTAAGTTTGTCTTATACATTTGATATCTGGCTTTGCCAAGCTGTCTGAAACGTACGTATGTGGGGGAACCCAACCAGGTGCGACAAATTCCAGCGGAGGAACTGTTATTCAAAAATATTTTAACTCAATATGGTATGCAAACTAAAAATAGGTGGAGTTTGGAGTTCATTTCTTTGTTAAAATGATTTCAACATGTTTCGCTCTGATGTTTGAGTTTTATATGGTAAGTGTTCAAAATAGTTTTTTTAGTTGTTTGTAAAACTGTTAAGCTCTGAACGGGGAATCAAAAAACGAGAAGGGAGGGATAATATCTTGCAACCCCTTCTAAACGCCAAGGGAGAGCCATATAAATAAATGTTGCCATAAAAACTGTTGTCTAATATGGGATAGGTGATCAGAAACAAGAGTTAGCAACAAAAATTGCGAACTTAGATACTACTAGTCATTGTGAATTCCTGTTATAGACGTAAAATTGATGTTTGTAAAAATGAGCAGTGATTTAATATACAGTGACTGCGACATTGAAATGAAAAAACATTTACATTATTTTAATGCAAGGCAACCATCGTGTCGCGTAATATAAAAGATTTTTGATAGTAGTTATTACCGACCTCAAATACTATGTACACGTGGAAAAATTTTTTACAAATTTGTATGTACGATTGCATGGAAATGCCATTACTGTCGTTTTTATTTTGTTGAACCCCATGGGATGTCCGTCAGTCCGCGCTGATGTCTATTGGTTTAGCTCTTCAAAATGTTCCTGCCTGTTCTATGGCGGATGCCACTACTGCAGGCATGCTTCCTTAGGCCCCCCAAAAAAACTCGTTCCAAATTCTAACTAAATAATTTTTTATTCGGTTCGAATTTATAACGAAAACTGAGGGGAAACGAGGAAAGTTGGGGGAGTGAACAAAATTTTGGTTGGGGCATGGCAAAAGAGGGGAACCTGTCCCCGTCGAAAATTGGTACAAATGAACCGTGTCATCTCGTAGCTTGGCATGAGTGTCGCACTCTTCTTCAAGGGTTCGTCATAAATTCATGGTCATACGGTAACGTATAGTTTTAACAACGTAGTATAATTAAAGATTTCGTTTTTTATGCTGGTCCTCATTGGGGTAATACACACATTGCAAAACGAGCCCTACACATCACACGACATAATAGCTCAGTATGACGTGAGTCACTCTTTTCTTCACGTTTCTATATACTGTTGTGTTATTAATCTAGTTTCAATGTGAATATTAATTTAGATAATAAATTCTTATATTTATAGATACGATGCGCAATTACCTCCAGCAGATACGCCAGGAGACATCGATTCGCTTAGTAGATAAGGTCTTTGATGCTTCGTCAGAGCGACCAACAAAGGTGGGAGAGCATTATTCACTAATAATATCGCTTGCATCATGGCGTCCTATAAAACCAGAAAACTTTATGCGTAACTACATACGGTGCTGAACCCTGCCTTGGTTTATATTAGCCATAGTGTTCGTTGATTACTTGCATTTCCGTTACTCCCATCGAGGTGCTGCGCGTGCGTCGCTGAAAAGACAATTGATCGTTCATTTATATAATGTTTATGCTTAAGTTTAATAATATAGAAGCCGTGAAATTGAATGGTATGCTAAAATGCGATTCCGTTTGTTGGATATTTGCTCTTGTTGCCTGTGAATTTCGTAACAGCTTTAAAATATTAGATTATGTTCAGTATTATGAGCTATGATAGCCCAAAATCTGATTTTACTGGTGCTTAAATGTCGCTGGGCGTTATTCATCATTAATTATAGATATAGATTTGTTATTGCAATTGTTATTTATTGCTATAGAGCATTATAATTTAGCTTACCGGAAGTGGCACTAATGATGAAGATGCAATGGGTTAATAGCCATGTACATTAGCTGAAATTTCTGTTTGTAGCTCATATTTTTCAAGAGTTTCTAACTTTATTGAGCACAAATAAGAAACTCAAACATTCATTCAAACAAGAAATAAGAAATGTTTGTTCAAGAAATAAGAAATAGCTGGGTGAAACATTCATTCATTCAACAAATAAGAAACGCAAACATTCATTCAAACAAGAAATAAGAAATGTTTATTCAAGAAATAGGAAATGGCTTGTTCAAGCATTCATTCATTCAACAAATAAGAAACTCAAACAAGAAATAAAAAATGTTTGTTCAAGAAATAAGAAATGGCTGGTTCAAACATCATTCATTCAACAAATAAGAAACTCAAACATTCATTCAAACAAGAAATAAGCAATGTTTGTTCAAGAAATAAGAAGTGGCTGGTTCAAACATTCATTCATTCAACAGACAAGAAATAAGAAATCTTTGTTCAAGAAATCAGAAATATCTGGTTCAAACATTCATTCATTCAACAAATAAGAAACTCAAACATTCATAATGGTTTCAAAGTTGTAATTCTAGATTTTCTTTTTAGTTACTTATAAATTTAGTTATGTTTAATCACTGCATTCATGGGTTTGTATGTGTTTGTACGACTTAAAAGTTATGTTCAATATTGTATTAACAAAGCTACTGATTCTGGCTTTACCACAACGGCGATCATGGTGTATGGACATGGCATTGCAGACAGGGCTTCGAAAAATACGTTTAAAAATGGAATTTTTACCTAGATTCTTTCAAAAACTATTTCTGGGGAACCATTTTTTTGGATACTCAGGGAGAGCCTCAATTCAAAGAACTTAGTGGTACACATCATAAACATAACTAGATTACACAGTGTGATGAGATGTTTAGGTTCCTAGTTATTGTACTAGTTGTAAACCGTTGTAAATAACTGTAGACATTGTAAGAAACGATTATCGTATTTTGAACGAGCATAGAACATTTTGTAAGAAATTTCCGAACAACAATTTTCTCGAACGCATTTCGAAAACGCTTCGAACAACTAGCAAGTACTATAGAACACTGCTCGAATGGATGTCGAACACGCAGACCCATACGTTCGAGAACGGTTAGAACAATAAATCTAGTTTTCGAGGCAACATTGAATGAGTGTCGAACGAGCAGTGGTAATTCAGATTTACATATCAAGAAGCTTGAATGCATAACTTGTATATTGATATCTAATAGTTTTATACAGTTTTCCTTGTTTGCAAGCAAGTCCAAATTCATAACATTCCATGTTTTCTCACCTCATAGGTCAATGTTTCTTTAGAATAATTTAATCATACAAGGTTGTGGTTACTTACGTAAAGCGCCTTTATTTAGCTTTGCCGTGTAATGAAAAGTATGCGGCTTTCAAATGAATGCAAATTGCCGCAAGATTTGGCAGCACTGTCAGGACATTTTGTTTCCATTCTATTCCAGACTAAATTCCATCTCTAATTAAATTATACGCTTGTTTTTGAGGTGCTAGTGTAAGAAAATAAACTTGTATTGGTTAACTGTACCATCCACTTCCTGGTTATTAACTGAAGTGTAAATATTGTTTACATGAAGTATAAATATTGTTTACAGTGGTGGACGTGCTTCGCGAAGAAACGTTTTATGGAGAAAACTTTACTTCCACCGGGTGCCAACATTTGAATCGTGTGCGAAGTTTCGATGTTGTATTCGTTTTGATGCTGTGATCGCTATTACATGTTTGAAGCTATTCAATTTAAGCGGTATTAGTTCTAATTATTCTACCGTTAAAATGACGGCATGTATTCAATTCGTTTCATTTGCCGGTCTCAGTTTTTGTTCATTGCCATAAAAATGGTTTTGCGGCATCTGATATATTTGTAACGTTGATTCAAATCAAGGTAAACCTAATTGCATATTGTTCAAATAAGATAATCATTCATAGATATAGTATGTTTTGGCTAAAATGTGTTCATAGTCAGTAAATACCTTAAGGCAGTGACGCAACCAGACTATGTCAGCCCGGGACCGGTTGACAATAATGACACACGTTTCTTTTCATGATACACTAAGAGCAAGACAATAATAATCTCTGACTGGTTTTCAAATGCAATGGTTGAATTATTTACGACAGTACTTCTAATATATAATTTATTATTAATTTAAATAGTTTTGAAATCTCGAGAGAGCCACTGGCTCGTTCAAAATGCAACTGTCATTTCTTGTACAATTTACATTTTATGGTTATTGTCTTTCGTTTACAAGAATATTTATATAAAAATTATAGAATATTTTTTTTACAAGAAAAAGTCTGTTATGTTGACCAATTAGCAGTGAATAGCTAAGTTATTGGATAGGCAGTAGAGGAATTTTTTATGTAACGGCATTTGTTTAGTTACATATAGCTGACTAAGAGATGATGTACGCTAGACACCTTCTGAGTGGCAACTTGGGCAGCAGTGAGAATCTTTATAATAGTTGCACTGCAATTACATTTCAATTTAAATTATTACATACCCTGCATTATCTCGTTGCGCCTACAGGATGCCCGGCGTACTTCTTTTTAGGTATCCATCAAAATAATACTGAGCTATCGGAATTGGGGTCACTGTTGGCCATTTAGCCCCATTCATCCGAGAGCTCGTTAACACGATAGAGCGAATCTGAACTGTGACTGTCTCTGTGCCCAGAGACGTGCCCATCTCTGTGTAATAAAGTTGCACGTCTGGGTTGATCTCAGGGAATTTATGTAATACTATTATGTGTGTAAATAACATTTTCTAGTTTCAACAATTTCAGCTTAGTGCGTCAACGCATTTCGTGATTATGTGCGCTTAAAGATCCCAGAGGCTTCTAATTTCTTAGTTGAAAACTAATTTATAATCATAGAAATAATAACATCTACTGCATATTTCTAAACTTGTATAAAAGTTCATTTTATCTAGAAAATTATATCTTTTGTTTTCTGTTAGCCCAATGTTACGAGATTTGTCGGATATTATATTTTATACGGATAGTCAAAAAGGCTTGTCTGGTTCATTACTATCTAGAATACAATATGATTACGTGGGTTCTCATTTTCGAGCACAGCTTTTCATATTTTGTATAATTTGCAATCGTGTTATTCTTGGTTGCTTTATATTGTTTTATGTATACCAATAAACTATTCTGGCTTCTATCATTGCAAGAGTGAAAATGATTGTGCAACGAGCAAATTAGTCTTAATGTTGAAGGGTTACTCAAGTGCGTTAAACATTCAAACGTCTGGCAGTTTGATGGATCTATAATAGTGTAAACTTTGTTCTCTGTCTAATCAACACCGGGACTGATGTCCCAGATCTTGTAAAAATATTTGTCAGGTGTCCATCAAGTGCGGAGTTCGGAAAATGCAAATAATGAGAGGAATTATAATTTGAGCCTCGTGCTCCATCTGCTGATCATCAGGGAAAGCACTGTGCCAATCCCTGATATCCAAGAAATATGGCCTACCGACGGAGGGAATTTTCACTTACTAAAGGCATATGTTTGTTGAAAAGACCAACAATGATGCGGTACTCACAACTTTCTTCGTTATGAAAACCCTGCAGCTAAAAATTGATCCTTATAATCCACAGCATCTTGCCCAGTAGAAGTCGCATGCATCACTTTGCAGGGATTACGGAATTGTGTAAGCTGTATACAAGGGATGATTTAGATGTGAAATAGGACATGATGCACGTTTTTGTATACTGCAGTCGTGCATACACTTTCCAAAACCACAGTATTATCGCCTTAAAAAGGACGAACTTAACGCAAGTTAGTTCGCCGCATGACCTACTTTGCAGATCACGGTTGTACAGAAACGGGGACGTTTGGTTTCTCGAGCGCCTCTTATAAAATTTTTTTCTCATCCGATAATCTTGACACCCCGGAAATTCAGAATTTGGTCAGGCGTTAAAAGGTCACATATACCAATATGGTACATCTTGCACAGAATTGCTGTTTGATCCAGTTTTCAGATATTTATATTTGTTAATTGACGATGTCGGAGTTTCCAGAATTGGGTACACATTGTGGATTTGCGGACTGTAATCAGTTAGGTAACTGCATTATTGATTTAACTATTGATACTTTTTGTTGCTGTTTAGAAGACAATGTGCACGCACTGAAGTATTTGCACGGGTAGTAGATATATCTCTGTATTACAGGGATACGGCAGTGTCTATAATATGCTTTAAGCCAGTACTGGGTATTTTTAAACAAGGTTTTCTAGAATTTTTTGAGAACCGACTTTTACTTTCGTTTGAGTATATACCTTTTTAAGAAATGAAGTTTGGTCTGAATTTTTAACAAACGACGTTAGTTATTATTATTTCGTCCTAGGTGTCATACGATTTACGATACTAACGCATCGCATTATTCCATTGAAAATTTTAAGAACATGGCACTGGCTGAATAGAGATTTATTTATTAAACCGCGTTATATTCCGCAAACGTATTCTCTGGCAAATAGAAGAAGCGCGTGCATGTGGACATTATTTCGTTTCCCGTTATATTTCAACTTCAACCTTATTTGTGTTTCATTTTCTAGACAATGCAATAAAGAATGATGTACCTTTTATTTATAATACTGAAAAAATAATTTTTGATAGCTATGTGGCTTGCAAATTGCTTGCGATATAGCTAGTTTTTTTTCTATTGGCGACAAGTGGGCTATCATTAGTCATGTGCTTATAAGGTTGGGGATCCAGTCGGCGCGTAAGAGAGGCGGGGTGGGTGCGGTGCTTCGGAGCGGGCGGTACATCGAGGGAGGTGTGCGGCGCTCGGGGGGGGGGGCTCGGGACAGGGGTGGAAGGGAGATGTGCTGTGCTTCGGGAAGGAGGGTGCGACGCGTCGGGGTTTTCTGGGATGGGGGCTGCGGTGCCTTGTGGGGGTGGGAGCGCAGCGCCTTGCGTTGGTGGGGGCTGCAGCGCCTCGGGATGGGGGAGGTACATCACGGAAGCCTCCGAATCCTTCCACCGTGAAGTCCAGGATCCTCCAGCTTAGAAGATAACTGAATATTTATTATAGATGACAAAGAGTCACATTTTCAAGTTCCTGCTTTCCCCAGCTTTTCGTGGGCATTATTCGGCTGGACTCGGTTCGGCTCTTCCGATAACAAAGTAGAATCGGTTCTCAGGCTCCCAACAATAAAAGGTTGCCACTCCCTAATGTTTAGAGAGAACATATGCAAAGCGTCACATAAACTATACAATTGCTTTTAGGAACCGAACCGATGCATGCTCTGCTGCTCTTACTTTTGGCAGGCTATAATTGTGCTATAACAGCACTTGTTATAATAATGTTTATTGTTTTGGAAAAGAGCTTTTAAGAGCCGAACAAAGATTTTATCGATACACTAGACTCCACCTTCTCAGCACATCTTGGGTCCATGCTCGGCTTTTCAAATATCATGACAGACTCGGCTAGGCTCTAGAGCTGAGCCATGCCTAGGGACCAAATTCTCATTGTATTTTCGCACTAATTTAACCCTGAATCATAAGTGTATTTCCTAGCCATGTAAAATAATAAATACAAGGCAGCAATGCTACGACATAACATGTAAAATGCATATTCATGTAAAACTTTGGAACATGGTT
>JASANE010007312.1:0-19843 GCA_030248225.1 Trileptium ribeirensis | reverse complement strand
GTTCAGTTACGTATTGCTGTATGAGAGAATCGGGTATCTTTGACAGCTTGGAGAAGAGGCCCGTCCGGGCCCAGCGACGTATATACATATCGACTGATGCTAAGCCAGACGACTCGATCGGTCAGAAAGCGTTGAGACGCACGGACACCTGGGTGCGACAGGGAATGCAGGTTGTAGAACTCCTGTTGTCGGAACACTTCAGGAAAAAAAGGCCTGACAACACCCGTTCATGTATCGCCGATCACATGATGTGAGGCTGGGGGATCGCAATTGATTTGACGAATAGTGATGAATTCTTCTGTGAACGGCGACACCGATGGGCTATCAGAAAATACAATTTGGAACTTCACAGTAATCACTGAGCGTAGATTAGCCAGCGTCGCTCAGTTTCTTCTGCAGCACGACTTTCCGGAAAAATATATCATATATACAATCTACTTGTAAATCATCCCCTGCATATACTAGTGACTGCATGAACCTATGCAACACCTAGTTAAAATCGACTTCCCGCCAAACTAGCGACTTAAAATTTAGACAATCATAATACTTACTCCAATATTGCACTGATACTAACGGCAAAAAACGCGCCACCGAACCAAATCGACAAATCCCTGGCCCGTGATATTTGCCACGCTGCCTGTCTTTCACGCATCAAGTTTTGCATAACCAATTGTCGCTCTAGCTACAATGAAGTAAACATACATTGAATAACGGCATTTACAATAATCATCACATATGCACGAATGATGGCAAGAAAACTCCGCGGTCAGCAATTATCAAAACCAAAACTTCAATTCTAGTATATACACAGCTTGTATGTGTACACATGTTTCTTGTATACAATCCACTGCATTATATCCACGCACGGAATGCAATTCCGAGAAGAACATAATATTGTTGCTACGCGGTGTGGTGAGGTACGACAACGCTGGCTTCTCTAAATTTGGGGGCGAGGGGTGTGCGGTGGCGAATGACATTTTTCCTCGCCAAAATAGATTCCTTCAGAATACTTATTGCCTCCCTTGCCAATTTCTGCTAACGCCTCCCCACCCCTACGATAAACCACAGTTAACATAAAAACTTGGCAAAGTTTTATTACAAGAATTGCAACATGACGTTAAAAATTCGATTAAATTAATTAAAATTTACGTTGAAAATCGGTTTTAACCTGAATAGACGTTGTTACCCAGTTTTAGGCCATTTATTAATTATTTTTACCGTTTTCGTTAACTTTTCAATATTTTTATATATTGTAGCCTCCCGGTTCATGCTCACTGGCTAACTTTTCAGCGAATAAAATAGCCAAATATTATACAACTATTGTAGCCAAATTCAATATATATCATAAATCGTCATACTGTGGATAGTTACAATTTGCGGTTATCTTTAATGAAGCGTATCGAGAGAAGAATTCTTAAATAGCGCACGAGAAATTGTGAAAAACATTGTTTTTGTCATTCTGTTTCACATATATGTATTCACCAGATTTGTGATTTTCGTATTATTTTATCTGACAGGTAAGGAAAATTAGTTGCGCACCTTAGGCTCTTCAAATTAGGGGAAGGTGGGGTGAGAGCCTGGAATTTTCAAATGCTCCATGGCAAAACCGAGTGCCCCTTGCTATGAATTATAAGTGATGATAAAGTAATCTGTTGCTGGACTATCCACAGAAAGTGGTTGGGAGAACTTTGGAGGGATGGAGCATGTCCGTGGAGTCAGTTGGGAACAAATTTTGTCATGTTTTGATCAAAACATTTCCATATTATAGGTAGTTTCATTTGTGGTACAAATATTTTCAGGCTATAAAACAAAGTGTAAGCATTAAAATAGTACAAATTAATTACTTCTATGTTTAATACGTAGTACAAATATTTGAATTCTACAGTAGTGGGTGAATAGCGGTGTCCGTTTCTGGGCCTTTGGGAGGTAACACGCATAACCTCAACTTAAGTTTGCAAGGACCGATTGACTCGCGCAAAAGAACATTCGAAAGCATAAAATCATCATGCGTGCCCTTTAGTTAGACGCAAAAACGGATTCCAACTGCTTCGGGCGGTAAATGAAGGTCAGAGAGGGTCGAGTCGTGTCAAAAAGGGATCCGACAAAACATATTCCAGGCTGCTTCTCAACAACCAGGGCAAATATCTGGAAGAACTCTGGTTCATATTGTAGAGCAATTAAGGTTCTATACAATTGTAAATAACCCTTTTGCGCAATGTAAAACAAAAGGTTATAAACAGGTTTGGGTCCAAGGGGGTTTTAAAGGACCCAAGAGACCCAAAATACACGAAAATGGCAATGTCTCCTGAACCGCTCGAGCTATACGAATAATACAGGGTTCATTTTGTAGTGCAATTCACGCTTTCTGTAGCTGCAGAGGATGTAACGTGTTTTCGGTTGCAGAGTTGAACGAAAATGGGTTTTTGGATGGGCACAAGAGACCCAAAACAGAAACATATGGCAATATGAGTTGAACGACTCGAGCTACATCGTTGATATTCTCAATGCAGCCTCTATGTAGCTGTAGATGATCAACGCTGTTGCCAATATCTACGCTGCAGGGTTTGGTTAAAAAGGGGTTTTTGGTGTGCCCAAGAGGCCCGAAATACAAGTAAACAGCGGTACCTCCGCAACCACTCAAGTTGTATGTATATTATTATTGAGTTCATTTGCAATTCATGCTATATGTAGATGCACAATGTAAATCCCTAAATACGCAATAAGTGGCTATATCTCGTCAACTTTTAAAAAAACATCGGAAGCAGTGTTCGTCTCTCTAAATTACATATAAAACACTCAGAATTCACCACCTTGGCGGTGAGGTAAGGTAGAAACACAAACAAATAATATTAAACATTTAACATACATGAAACATGAATTCAGGACGTAAATAAATTACACATTTAGCTGGACAAGTTTTCGGGCAATCCTGGGATGAAAATGAATAAATTTCGAAAGTGGAGTGCATCTCCACCCCCGTTGCCCACTGGCCGTTACCGCGCAAATCTTCTTAAAATACTGCTCGAAAAAGCTATCTTGCAGCATAGACAGACATATGCTAAAGACGAACATGTGTTTATTTATCAAAGTCAAAAACTGGAAATATTTATTTGTAATGTATTAGCGAAGCATTATTTCAAATATTGAATCGCTAGGATTGGAAAATGTGTGAGCAGTAATTGTTTAGTGAATACCGTTTTTACAAATTTATTTTCACCCACAACTATTGGAAACGCCAATGTGTATTTCTTAGAAGAGTACTCAACCGTTACGTATTTTATATTGAAAACCACACAGTACGTTGTATGGTACGCGGTGTAAAATAAGCAAAAGCCCTCACCGCGGAGTGAGGGGTAGTAGTGGGATTTTCGAGTTCCCCCAGGATTTCAGCGGTTCCCCCAGGTGATGCCCCACATAAATTTTGCCCACCCCACCACGAATTTTGAGGCGACATCAAAAATGGCCAACCTAACAGGAAACAACACAAAACTACCTGCTGTTTTTATTTCGATTACATTGGGAGGCGATCAAGCAGTTACTTGTAAGCGCACTGATAAATTTTATCGTCTCCGTCCGGCCAGTTTTTTTCTAAATATCTCAGGAACAAATGAAAATATTACATATACGAAATAAATTCACATGGAACGCCCTTTAATCTATGCATGATTCCGTGGGTTTGTAATGCTGTAATTTATTAAATCTGCGAGTACACAATTTTCGAGACTGGCGAAAATGATTAGGTGATTCGTTAAAACGTATCTGCGACTATAAACATCGCTTGCTTTCAGTGATATGATACCGCTGGCTGCACGATCGTGCGTTGAGTCACCTTCTGGTTTATGATAAATTTTGGAGCAAAATAATGCTCGGACCGGTGAAATATGGACTATCAGTAAACATTCTAGTAACTCACAAGCGAGGGTGAAACGGAACGAGCATGGTTTCACGTATTTATGAAAAATTTCGGTCATAAACATGGAGTGGTACTACCGTATTTAATAGGGGTCACTATAGCCATGAACGCGTTGCATAGACGAAACACATATGGGATAGGGGACAGTCTATCCACTATCGCATGAACACGCCCTATTGGATAACTTCGCTGGTTCCTGAGTTGTTTAACTGACGGACGGACACTGCAAAAACCATACCCTGCACAGACAGGCTACACTCTGGATATATGGTTCATTGACCCTAAACCAGCTGAAATCCAATAAGGCATGAGATATTCGTGATGAGCTGTAGATAACAAATGATGACAAAATACATATATTCTGAAAATATATGGGGCTCGTGAACTGTAACACCCCTTAAACCACTGAAACGGTAAACACAACCATTGTTTTCAGCATAATTTATACCCTTAAAATCTTTTGAAGTCACAATGACGCAACAAAATGTTCAAATTTGAAAAATATATTTTGTAGTAATTTGTTGATTTGTTTGGGTTATATAATGAATTCAGTGTTTAAAATGAACTATATATGTAGGTTTTCTTTTAAGCTGACTGCTACATTAGGTTCAGCAAGCCAGAAATTCCAGTTTGAAGGGTTTCAAGGGTTTTTAGCTCTACCGACCGGATTTTCTAAGTACAGCATCTGGTCTGTTGGTTGGTAATGTGTTGCCTTCCGGATGTTTAGAATCGTACCTATATGTTTTCGATATGTTGCATACGTACGATGGTATCACTCTCTGTCTAGAGACCAAATTGACGTTGTTATAGAATGCCACAAAATCATGCAAAGTTCACTTGGGAAAGGGTAGGTCCAAGGGATACAGTACAATTTTGAAAATGGCTCATCGGTCACAGATACAGTCGACCAATCACTTCATCGTTTTCAGCAATGTAGAAAACCTTTATTTATAGTGACCACATAATGTTTAAAGTGCTCGTAGTGGTAGTCCTCTCAAGGATAACACTCCGCAGGGCGAACACCGGCTAGAACGGGTGTCATGGTTATCACTGTGAGGTCTTGGTGGGGTTAGATATGCTCAGCTCCACTCCCTACAAAATGCCTCGATGACAAGTGGTTAGCGAAAGCCAAACGCTGGGGCTATAACTAGCACACAAGCTAGTGGGCGACAAACCACGACAAAAAGTCCGACCTTCCTCGCGTTAGTGGTGGATAGTGGGCGAGAAACCACGATCAAAAGTCAATTGCTGCCTTGTAGTCAAGGGGAATGGGTCCCAAAGGCTAGGTCCACCGCTTACAACAGGTGGTTGTGGGCTCGGAAATCCACGTCAAACTTCCAGAAACCTCAATGAAAGATCACAAATCAAATCTAGACTTTGCTGCCGCGTTCTGAGTAGGCGATGCGCGTCGCAGTCCTGCCGTCGGCGACGTGAAAAATAGGAAAACGGCAAATAACCGCATCAAACTATGCAAGAGACGAGCCGCAGTGCCGTGTGGAACGTTCGAACTTTGTTCAAGCCAGGCTACAGTGACCTTTGTCGATCACTTATTGCACGTAATATCGATATAGCCGCATTCTCGGAACTGCGAATTCCCAGAACCGGCATGGCTGACATGAGCTCCCCCGACGCTGAATACGACCTTCTGTTCTCGCGACACGAAAAAGGCAGTCAACAGGGAGTGGGGTTTGCCATCTGGAAGGAAAGACTAGATGCCGTGATGCACTGGAATCAGTTCACGACTAACATACGTGAGAATTCGCTCAAAGCATTGCAACCTATCTTGTGGCCTATGTTCCCACAGATGCCCACAGTTGCGAAGACAAGAACGATTTCGCGGAAGGGCTCAATCATCTAATAGCCTCCATACCCGCACTTCTTTTCCTCTTAGTGGATGGTGATTTCAATGCGCAAGTGGGACAGCGCGAAATTAATGTTCTTACACCCTTTCGCTCACGGTAATCTCGTACCGACAACGAAACCAGACTAATCACCATCGCGGAAATCCAAGAGTTGTTTATCGACAACAACAATTTCAAACATCCTGCAAACCAAAAGCACAACTGGCGATCCCACAGCGAGCACTATTTTCAGCTTATCCGTAAAAAGATGGAAGTCTGCCGTAAGAGAATGCAGGACCGTCTGACGAACCTGCTTCCAAGTGACCATGACATGATACTGCTGCATATACACCTAAAGCTAGACGCCAACCATTTCAAGCGGAAACCTCGTCCAACCAGACAGAAGCTGTCTAAGGAATAATAACATCGCAGAAAAGTTCTGCTCCTCACTGTATATAACAGCTTCGCCACTCTGGCAGCATTAGAGGATTTTCAAATTCCGCCCGGGTCTTGTGTTTCTGAATGTGCTAATGCAGCCGGGACCGAAGAAACGGGTTCGATGGCTAGAGGCGCCGCATTAGAGAATTCCGAGCTACTTAGTCGTGCAGCAAGGAATCTCGAAGTTTTGTAAGGTCTATCTTGCACCACAGCATCAAAGAGTCTGAGGATGAGAAGCTCAAGGCACTCGCGAATGAGACGAACCAAGCAGCTAGTGTACATTGGCACCGCAGGCTCTATCAACTATATAAGACGCACAGCCGCTGAATCCCGTGCGTGGTATGATACGATAAAGCACTGGCTAGGGTCTGACCTCCGAAGCAGCGCATGTCAACCGTTGGAGAGTGCATTTCGCTGAACTCTTGAACAAAGATCCGCCAGAACAATCGCTAAAGGATGACGACCTCCCCTTCAAGGGTTTTTACGAATGCGCAATGGATCACTCGGCACCAACCCGTGACGAATTCCTCAAAGCGGTCAAAGATCTTCGTAACGGAAAACCACCCGGATAGGAGGAGATTCCGCCGGAATGCTATAAGATCTCAAGCGACCTATTTGATATGCTCTACACTACAATCTACGATACATGGGCCAAAGAGGTCACGCCAGAGAACTGACGTACCGCCTTCTTCATTCCATTCCACAAATGACAGGTCTATCTGCTGCAACTATCGAGGTATATCGTTATTGAATATTGTTATCAAGGTCCTGGAAGCAGTAATCAGCAGTTGAGCAGCAGTGCGGCTTTCGACATGGTCGCAGCACAATCGAGCAGACATTTAGCATGAAGTTCATGCTCCAGAATCTTCATGAATATCGCACACCAGTTGTTGCGGCCTCGTTTATTTCAAAGCCGCGTTCGACTCAGTTCACCGAGAATCGCTCTACAAGATCTTGGAGGCGGACGGTGTGGGGCCAAGATCGTATCCCTTATGACGTAGGTGTTTGAACCGCCTTACTTCTGTGTGCGAATAACCGACAAGTTATCTGAACGCTTTGAGGTCAATTCTGGAGTGACCTAAAGGTCAATCTCGTCCCCCATCCTCTTTAACGACGCAATTGCATGGCTGATGGAGACCGCCCTGGCTAACGACGACGGTGTTATATTTGACGCAAATGACATGAAGTTCACATATGCCGCTTATGCCGACGATATAGCCATAGCTGCGTCGTCAGCCAGCGAACTGCAAGACGTGCTTAATCGGGTTGACACAGCCGCAAAGCGCATTGGTCTGGTCGGCAGCTTGCAGAAAACCAAGATAATGACCTGCTGCATCGAGGGACATCATGACATGGTATTGAACGAATCTGTGGTGGAACGCGTTAAACAATTCTGTTACCAACGCAGCACATTTACGGGATCAGGGGCTTGAGACACCGCGATTAAAAACCGCATAAACCGTGCCAGGTCAGCGTTTGCGGTCCTCCGGCCTGTGTGGGACTGGGCAGACGTGTCCGTCCCCACGAAAATTCAGATATATAATGCTGCCACTAGACCGATTCTGCTTTACGCTTGCGTAAGGTGGACCCCGAACTCAGCTAGTCAGCAGCAGATCAACACGTTCGAAAACTTCTCTCATGCCAGATTCTAGGCTTGAAAAAGTTCGATCACATCAGGAACAAAGAACGTAGTCGAAGAGTTTGTCACGAAACCTAGGTGCAAGGGCGTAGCTAGGAATTTTGAAAGGAGGAGTTGCGGCCCACAGTGGGTACCTAAAGGGGGGTCGCGGCCCACAGTGGGTACCTAAAGGGGGGTCGCGGCCCACAGTGGGTACCTAAAGGGGGGTCGCGCTCAGAAACGTGAAAGCGGGTCCAGAATTGGTATACTAAGTACACCATAAACAAGTAAAAAGTATAACTGTTGCCAAAATAGCGAATTTTTATACAAAAAGGTGAAGTTTGGTTAAAAATACGGTTGAAAGTTATTGTTTTCTTGTGCGAGAGAGGCTAGTATTAGAACAAATTCCGACATAATTTTCAACTGAAATCTCAGAAAAATTTTGTTTGGGGTTGAACCAAAAGGGGGGTCGCGACCCCCACAACCCCCCCTGGCTACGTCCTTGCCTAGATGTCGACACTGCTGAGGAAGGAGCGTTTGCGGCTGCTCGGTCATGTTCTCTTGGATGTCCCATAACAAAACCCGACGTCGCTGGCCAAAGCAACGCCCCGGACAACTGGGAAAGACCGCGAGGCAGATCACACGAGACCTAGCGACGTCAAACAGTCAGATTGTCAACAAAATTTTCGATACGTGCCGCTACGCCAATGGCAACAATATCCGATGTCACATATCGAACCAAGTACAGCGAACAGAGAAGAGTGGCGACGAATGTTCAACATTTCGCTCCCACAACCGTGGAACCAGTTGAATACCAGGTTCTTTTTGTACACGACATGTTGAGTCGCAATGAGTCTTACAAAGTATTCATAAGTCTTACAAACAGCCTGTGGTTTGAGACGCAAATGACAATGTTTGCAAAATTTATCTGTGTCCATACAAGTAAATGTTTGATGACTTTGTTCGCTGCGCAAATATTGTACATTGTTTGTAACAACAAACCCAAAATGTTACCAAAAGAACCAATTTTTTCCTGGAAGACACCAACCGACGGGCCCATTTTTGCCACGAAGAACCGAAAAATGTCAAATTTTTCCAGCTCCAATTTTTGAGAAGTCAGATATATAAATTACATACAATTGTGTGCATACATAGAGCGTATGCAGCATTTATGTACCTGCACTCTCTGTGATTCCAGTTGAAATTCCCTTTGTCGCTTCATATTTTCATCCATGGACTTACTAACTAAGGAACCCATAGCTACAAAATGTAGTAAATAATCAATCTAGAAATATATACACATTAAATGAACACAAAATATATTACATAGAAACATTTAAATATACATAAAATGGTAATACCTCTCCAACCACTCGAGTTATATATATGGGTGCTTTTTACTCTGATCTGTGATTTCGTCGGTCGCCACTCATTTACGATGTTTTCTGTTCTGTGCTTGAGATAAGTTATTTTAGGTTGTATGGCACGCAGAATAAACTGTGTTCCTTAACGAATAGCAGACCAGCATTATTAGGCTTCAGGGTACCAGAAGCTTTACGGCAGTCCAGACATCAAACGCATACCCTTCTACAAGTGATTATACATAATGACAACTACACATGAATACGCGCTCCGTTTCACCCTCGCTTGTGAGATACCAGATAAACATTCACTGAAATGGTGCAAATAGATTCTTAAGTTTGTGCGATTACGAATGATAAATATACAGGGATCTCAGTAGTCTGAAAACGACAGTTGTTTTAGAGTAAAGCAAGAATATTTTACGCTCATACTGTGGCTCTCTCAATAGGTTTACGGTATAGGAGTCGATGGGGTGGCGGAAAATTTTAGCAGAAATTACTGTAAAATCGGAAAAAATTGTCAAATGTCGCTCGGGGTGTTAGGGAATGGGGGAGATCTGCCCACCCTCAGGACCTCCCATCGCCGACAGTTTACCCCCTAAACCGACGGGCATTTGACACCTATGGTTTATGGTCAAAACTGATTTATATGATATAGCCTGTCTTCAGTTGTATGATTATATATTAGTTTCAAGGCATTTATAACGGCCTGTACAGGTTTACAGAAATGTAGTCTTGAATCCAACATGACTTAACCTAGCAAGACAGTTGTAGGAAGAGGCAGCGAATAGCACATTGAAAGATCTATCAGCATGTAAAAAAGATTTGTATATTATCCAACTAAACTAAACTAGACTCAAACATGGATACCAGGGTGTAACTGGGATTCCGGCAGGCGCGGATTTAGAAATTTTTGACAGGGGGAGCTGGCAGATCTTTAAGTTTTCGACAACCATGTTTGAGTTAATGAGTTATGAGTGACACAGACAGACATTTATAATTCTACTATTTCTGGGCAATATTTGTGGAAAATTCACTCTCCTCTTTGCACCAATTTTAACATACGTTTTACAACACATACCTGATGGCGACCTGTATTAGTGCTTCTTTAAAACTAAATTCTGTCTGTAGCACAGTTAGTTAAAACAAAGTTGAACGATTGATCGGCATTTTAATTTCCAGCGTTTGAATTCTTGCTCAGCCGACCGTTTATCACTATGCAGAAACTGTTTGGTTTCAATATAAAAATTCACAGCTTCTGAAATGTCGCTGTAACTTGGGTTCGGCGCGGACTGAGGTAGATGCGACGACAAGCACATAACGTTGGCTTGGCACTATGAGATTCAAAACGTGCGTGGAGCTGGCTCAGGACCCCATCAATAAAACGAATATAAACTGTGGTACGATAAAATTGAAACGGACTTAGGTGCAGCTGGTGTGTTCGTGGACGCCTTCCTGCAGAAGCAAGTCGATCAATGTTCAGATGATTTTTCACATCACAAGCATGGCTCCAGACGTTCTGGAAATTTCCACTGCCGTGGCCGCTCCTCCACGATTCAAGTTGCTCCATCAGAATGTGTATCTCGTCGACGCACTCATAAAGATTTCGTCCGACAGACTGCAGTGATACAGATATGGGTTTAATGGCGCACAGTATATGACGAAGAATGAAAGATGATCTGGTGATAGCGGCAAGAAGACCGGTGGCTTGCCCAACTGTTTATTAGTATTGGTCAGTTTCATGTTGTGCAATATTTTCCAACGCTGCAGCGACACAAGGATACAGCTCCGAGAAAGTCAAACATGCAGTGTTACGTTCAACCCACCTGGTGTCGCTAAGCTTAGGCAGAACAGTTTTAGTTGCATTAGGATTCAAGGCTTCCACCTATCTTTTGAGGAAAGCAAATCGCTTTGGCGATGCGCGAAAGAATACGACGACGGACGACATTACTCCGAATGTGGACCGAAATTCAGGAACCTTTGACGCTTTGGTAACAGTTAGGTTATGGGTCTATGTTAAGCGATGTCTATGTGCAAATCGGAAAAAAATTTTCCGTCTTCGAAACCTGACAGGGTGGACTCCGGTAAATTTTTGCCGGAATCGGAGTTCCGGTTTCATGTTTTTTGGATATCTGTATGTAGTATTATGTAATATAAGTTTCCCAGTTCGGGTTAAAATTAGCTAACGAGCTAAACCATAACTGAAACTCTATTCTTGGTGCTATTTGTATATAAAATACAAATTACGTCTTTTTGTTCATACATTTGCTTCGCTCTGGTAATTTGCAAAAACACATTTATTGACTTTAATAAACAGTTTATAAGTCACAAAAATAACGCTTATTAAACACTAGCGTACTTATAATTTTTGAAGTACTTCATAATCCAGCATTTGTTAACTATGCTTTAGTAAACTTCCGGTTATTAAAATTTCTGCTTAATAATTTGTGACAATCTATATATACTGCCAAAGTGTCGCTATCTGTGAATTCTCATATATATGAGACGGTGAGACCACAACTTCGAGCATTTCACACTGTTGAGGGCTGTCTAACCGCAGTAATTCTATGATGGATATTGGGGCTAGCGTTGATAGTCTGTAATCATTGACAGCCTATTCCGAGGTTCGACACTGAGCTTCCTAAACCTTTTTAAAGGCACACAAAGGAAATAGTACACCCGAAACCCGAAGCTATTAAGAAAAACCGTGGTAGTAATTTTCAGCACACATTAGTGTGTCTTCTTCTCACAAGTATTTAAAAGAGTGGCCTAATTGTTCAAATGGAGACATAGGAGGTGTCGAGAAACTGTCATATATGTGTCTTGTTCAGTTAATACACAATATATGTCACAGTGTTGCACACCTTTTAATCTCAAACTATTTCACATACTGGCGGAACACAAAATTATAAGCTGAGAAGTTTTGACAAAAGCCCCGTTTTGGTTTCATGGTTACTCTCTCCATAACCTAATATTATAACAACGTAGGTAGCGGGTAACATTCAAAATTTATAAATTCGCAAGATGAGAAATAGAAAAAATTATTAATATTCTAAGTTGTGCTTTTCTGAATTGGCTAAATCCCACGTAAGTGCAATTGCATTAATCGTATCCAGCTACAAAACTCGCATGGGAAAATTTTGGCCTCATCTAGCCATCAACGTACAACTAGATATTGAAAAATGCCAAAATCATTAATTTAGCACTTATAGCCCTTTGCAGTACCTCACTGGGGAACGAAATACTCAACATACTGTTAAAACAGCGAAACATAGTGTTTAGTTGATACAATAACCTTACATGCCCTTCAATTACCCCCAACAATCCAGACACTCATTAATAATTCTTGTAATTTAACCTTATTGATAAGATCAGGTTCCAGTTCCGGCATAAAATGGAAGTTCCTGTTCCGGATCAGCCTGTTTTCAGGTCCGATTGCTGACTGGTGGCCACAAGCTGAACAAATCAGGATCTTTCTGGATTATCTGCACTAAATTGTTGATAATAAATACGTTTACGAACCACGAATTCTGTAACCATTCAGCCATACAAAACTTCAGAACACAAAAATTTGAACACGATAAATTTCTTTAAATGACGCTTGGCGAGCAGGCGATGCAGGTACAGTTTCACCACAAGTCATAAGGAGTAACTACCTCGTACAGGCGCTAACACAAGTTTATCCAGCCTACTCAAAAGCTAGCACTTGGGTTGAAGCAAAATCCCGACTACACGATGACTTATATTTCATAGCGTTAGAAACAGAATCCGACTAAAATGATACTTCCTGTTTCAGATTTGGAAAAGATTCAATAGAAATTTATAAATATCCAAATAGTCGCATGTGCAAACAGTTTCAATACTACTTTCGAGTACCGGACACACCCAGCCGCAGTACCCAATCAAACATAAATTCTATTATATAAAACATTTGCCATATATACTTGAAGAATATCAACATTTATCCATATTTTCATAAAAGTATATAACTCAATAATGTTCAGGGTTTCTCAGGGTTATTTTAGCGATTCAATGTATTTTAGGATCATTTGAACAAATCAGTGTGTTCAAGCCTGCAGCTACCCCGTCAATACTTGAACTATAATCAGGAATTGTTTATTAGTAAATGTCATCTCGACATGTGTATCTTTATCTTCATATATGTCCATTGTCAAATGTGTGCATATTTATGTAACTATTATCAGCCGGTATATCTCTAGGCGTATTACAATGCGTATGTATATTCGTCCGTATGTGTATGTGTACATAAGAGAGTGACCAGAATTACGGCTCCTGTTACTGATTCTGGATCATTTTTGACAGAACAGAAGTTCCTATTTCATATTTTTAACATCTGCATGGTGAAATATGTAACAAAATTTTTTCATTTCCTAGTCAAAATAAGCTAACAAACTAACCCTTAAGTGCCACACTATGCTTGATGCAATTTGTATAACATAAAAACAAAGTATTTTCTGTCTTCGTGTTCGCTCTGGTATCTTAGATTAGCTCTTTAATTTCCAAGCAACCTTTTCTTCACGTCCACCTAACACTAACATATTTACAATTAAGTACTTCTTAGTCTAGAATTTGTTACTAAACCCATTGCCCAATGCTTCATGGTTAGTATCCTGTGGCAAACAACAAAGACCAATTGCGTCTTTATTAGTTAACTGCCATATCGTCGTGACAGAACAACATAAACCATTCGAGTATATCACTTTGTTGAAAATTGTACGACACTAGTAATTCTAGTTTAATGGGAAACGGGTGAGCGTGTTTAGTATGAGATCATAACCTAATTGGAGGTTTTAAATTTGGTTTCCTGATAACCCATGAAATGTACATATAGGGAAGAACACATCGCCTATTGCACAGTACCAGTTAATTTTCAGTACGTATTAGTGGATCCTCCGCACAACTACGGAAAAGGAAAGCGTATATGATAAGTAAGGAAGGCATACCTTCTTGGGGAGTATCGAAAAAATGTCAAATATTGTGGCAACAGCGAAATGTATCTTCTTCAATTAATACCACTGTACAGGTGATAATGTTACACCCATTTTGATAACCTGCTAAACTAGGGGCTGAAAAATTCTGAAAACGATTAGCTTTTTTGGTTTCGCACTGCAGTCACTATATTTTCGGTTAAATCCAGTATGACATTCCTCTAATCACGTAGACATTGTTCACATTAGCCTTATAATAACAAAAGAATGCTAAATAATTTTACGTTGTAGGGCCCTAAAACTTGCCGAAATGGATCTTGTCTACACAAATACAGTTAAATTTATTGTATACAGCTATCCCAAAAATCTGTAGACCCAATATGGCCCTAAACGTACAACAAATTTAAAAATTCCAAAATTTCAGAATCTGGTTGCAGTTAAGTAATATATATAGCCCCATGCCCTATGTGTTTTAAAACAATGTAAACATCGTGTTTCATAGGTTAACTGACCCTATATGGCCATAATTCACCGCAAAAAAACAAGAGGGTCATTTTTGCCTTTTATTTTGTGCAGTAAGAAATGTTTCGATTATGTTTCTATGTGTTTATCTGTGTATGTTTGCGTCCAATCCCTCTCGATGTGTCTCCGCTTATGGGTCTACGTCTATATGTGTCTATATATCTCCGTGCGCATTTCTCTTTGTGTGTGTAGGGTATCGATGTACTGGATTTCCTAAACTCATACTGCTTCAAAAGTATATACCTTGGGGAACCGATCTGGGAGAGATCAAGATCGAACAAGGGCCCTGGGGACGAAAAATTCTAGTTTCCCCAGCTGATCTGGTGGCTAAAAACCGCTATAAACCCCTGATTCGCGGTAAACCGGCTTAGAATTGGGTGGCGATAGGATTCAAACACAATTTTATACCGCAAGATCCGGAGGCAAACGCTCTCCCAATGAACTATCACCGATCGAATACACAGAAAATTTAAAAACGCTGCATCGGACACCACATTTACTAATCTGAACTTGCGTCACTGGCAACAGTGCAGGCTAGCGTTGTTCTTTAGACTCCCAGCTTGTTTTCATTAACTCGTCAAATATACCTACTCTATAGCTGCTCAGAATTCGGTCGCGGCTAACTCACTAGTAGATATTTACCTGCGGATAAAAAATACAACACCGTGGGTTTGAATCACTCTCCAGCCCAAATTTCGTCGTCAAGCACCTGTTGCAAGGATTAAATGAAAAATTATTCAACAGCAGAAGTGAAGCCAGAACAATCTCCACGTGGGAAGTGCGAGATTTGCTAAGTGATGAACACCATATATAACACCGTCTGCGACAGATATAAGTACGTAGTAGCCGTACTTGTCAGGCTTCAGAGGGAGCAGGCCTCGTAGACCGACGTAAAACGCACGCGCCCCACCATCGGTTTTCCCCCGGTTATAAGATAACTAAAAATCGTTTGTGGAAATTATCGATTGTCTTTTATTGTCGATGACCTTTTATATTACCGATGATCTTTATCGAACAAGCAGTTTTATAACTGCTGTAATGTCCAGCGAGAGTTATATAAATAATATATTTTTCAATTGTGTTTAGTGATAGAAGCATGCTAAAGTGATGTGAGAAACAGTCGCTTAAAGGTTGGGCTACGGCGAGATTCGAACCCACCACCGCCAAGTTTGCGGCGGCAAGCCGTCGCTCTACCGACTAAACTATCCCTGTTCAACATCACAGAAGTGAAATTATTTATATATTAATTTACTTCATATAAATTAATCCACCTAATATGCTGGCACGCAGGTAGGCGGGTACTTGAGAAGAGACGTAGGTTTTTGATTCTGGGTTTGGAAATGTGCAGTAGCATCGGACCTCCCAGTACCACCTGCATGTCAGGTAAGCAATTTAAGATTGCAACTAGTGCTAAGGCTTGAAGACGAAAGGGTGTGAAACCAGCAGCTGAGAAGCTGGGCTGGTACGGTAATCGAACTTACAACCTCACGTCTTTAGATTCACAACCAGGCGCTCTACCACTGAGGCACAGAGCTATCCTGCTCGGCATCGCAGCAATTATAAAGCTGCTATAATCCAGATCAGGGAAATCTCTGTCGGTAGAGAGCTTGCTTGTGGATCCAGACTGGTGGGCTCGAATGTCAACCTTAACTGAAAGTTCCAAATAACAACTTTTCAGATACTATCATCTCCAACCTTATATATTACGTATTTTTCATTTAGGTGTAGCTGTTTGAGCTTGGAGAAGAAATGTTTTTAAAAACCGGCCTGCTGATGTTTGGAACGGTAGGATTCGATGCCTCAAGCTCTTGGATAAGCAAGGAGGCGCTCTTATCAACAAAAACCAATCTATCGCTGGCCTGCTTCATATAAGTTATCAAAGCCACCATACTCGACACTATCGTTAACCCCAAATCCAAAATTGCTCATATAAGAATATTTAACATATAAAAGTTGCTATAAAAGTTCGAAAAATCAATCCTAGCTAAGTTACTGTATAATAAATATATTAGCATAAACACCAAAATTATAAAAAAAACTAAAAACTAAACATATATTTATTTAGTCCAATATTGCAATCGTGAATTAAATTGTTTTTTAATTCATAATTTTCCCCAATTTTATTCCTTTGCTAATTTCTCCCGGTTTTTTGCAAAATGTTTTTTAAATTTTGTAAATTTCTGTCTATTTCCATCATTTTTCCATATTTTTGTAAATTTTCAAGAAATCTTGCGATAGAAGGTGAATGCGGAAAGAGGGCAGAGGGTGCATCTATCGCCAAACGAGAGAAGTCGGATCTTCGTCTCCTGAATCCAGAAATGAAGCTGGAGGGGTGCACAGTTTTGTTTTTCCTCCTCCCACAGAATAATCTTAGATGATACTTTTGCTTAGCAAGAAGTTTTACGTTCTACTAATGAGGCGTTATTCAGCGTTTATATCATGGTTTGCCCATATGTGTTTTATTTTTAGTTACAACTGAAGTGTTTTATAGCTTGCCCCGTCATGTGTTTTATTTTAGCTTGCTACCCCATCCAGACTCAGAATTGTTCTCGGGTACCCGGTGCTGCGGCTATAGCGTCCGACGTACCCTAACATTTCGGTGTCGGAGCCCCTCTCAATAAAAACGGTATATCCAACGGTATCTAAGGCCCCATTGGAACAGCAAAGATAGCAGTATCCGAGACCCTATATAGTAAATTTATAATAAATATTCTATTTTTGCATTAGGCAGAGGTCTCTTGAAGCCCGACGCCCCCAGAATAGTAGGGAGTGATTGCTGGGGCCCTGCATGAGCCTTATCCGAAAAATGTAGGGACTTTTACGCTTGTAAATCAGTGTTTTTATAATTCGAAATTGTGAGTATGGCGAGCTTTTGCCATACCCCACTTGTAGACGTTAGGACGGTACGACTCCCTGCCCGCCCCGATACGTAAGAATAGCTCTACCACGCGTAGTAGGACTGCAAAGTTTACTTCGATTTTTGATGGAAAAGTCTGGCCGTGACGGATACCAGTCACGGCCGTCCTCACGAATGAGGACCATAAAAAATTTGGCTGTCCGCCCTATAGCGAACAGCAAACGAACAAATTTTCTGAAAAGTTTTAGTACGAAAAGTAAAATATCCTCAACCAGTGTTCAACATTCACAACTACACTAGTTATTTGCAGAGATAAAAGAAATATCAATTACCAGCTTTTATTTTCCTGGTCGAAATAAAGGATAAAATTTAAAGAAATTTATGAAGATTTGGTGTAGAAAGTATCGGCTCGGCCTATAACTCCGGAACCGGTTATACTATTCTATTTTTGCATTAGGCAGAGGTCTCATCAAGCCCGACGCCCTCCAGAATAGTAGCGAGTGATTGCTGGGGCGCTGTATGAGCCATATCCGAAAACATCATTAACCATTTCATGCCCAAGCGTGCCAGTTGGCATATCAAATTTCAACCATACTTTCCCGATTTTCAGATTTATCTATGATTTCCCCACTATGACAATTGGCAGCGTTGTATTTATTTTGAAATCGGACACAAGATAGAATATCATCATTGTTGCCTAGCAACAACACACATTTCGTAAATAGTAAAGAAGGGTTATTACTAACATTTTTGAACGCTGATTCTTGTCCATTGACAAGTGAGTGAATCCAAATAAAATTATTTATTTGTTTCTTTAACGAATTGTTTTACGATACGGTCACTTTAAATTTGGAAACGCCTTATTATTATAAAAGCCCTTTGACACTCTTAATTGGCAGACCTTGGATGTCGCGGTCTTAAAATTACAATGACTGAAAGCAATATGCCATGTATGTGAATATGTGTTCAAACAGCGAGAAACCGAAAAGATATTTACGTTCAATTGTGCGGCTGTTATACCGTGCCTTCATGTAAATATGAATTGTGATAAATAGCTATTTTAAAAAAATTATGCTGCCGATTGGCAGATTTAGGAAGATACATTTAGAAAAACACCATTTGGATTAGTATAAGTCATAATTCACCTGGTACACTTAAAAAAACCAAAATCACGATTGCACTGTGTAACAAGAACTACGGCTCACGCTTAGTATATACTGAGAATGCATTTTGCCTCCGCCCCTGAAAGTGAAATGGACGTAAAACGTGTGACTAAACAAGAACCGCTGATCTATACACATTGCAGTAAATTTGTCACCAAATAAATCTTGATACACATAATTTGTTCTCATATATATAATTATACGGAATTTTTGTTCCACAAAGAACTTTGAACTGTCCCTTAGTTTCGACAGACACAGTGACACAGTGCGCAGCTAGTTGCTCAAAATAGATGGCGCTACGAAAGTTTTAGGGCTGCCTACAGGGGCTTTTTTATACTCACAAAGTGCGGACGAATGGGCGCCCGTCGCTCCGTCTTGCTGCGCACGTGTGGCACTGTACTTGAATTATTTTGAATGAAGCTGATATAATGCTAACAAAACCTTGTCGTAATCGAATTTACAAAAAAGGTGCTTATACCCATGTCTTGTTTCATTTCAGTAATGGATAAGGTAACCGATCGCAACGGCAATGTAATATATATTCCAACTGGTGTTGAATCTGATGAACAAGAAGTATCGTATTGTGAACTGTGTGAACGGAATCAATCGGTAAAATTTTGTGGCATGGAGGATATAGCGAGCGAATCGGAAGAATCCTATATTATAGCCGGCGCACCGGAAGCGGATTTGAGTTCGAACTCGGATACAGAGGGTGATGACAGTTGGCGTGAACGCTTACTGTCTTCCACTAAATGGCATGTGTCGCAACATCGTTGGAGGTGCCGCGATTTTCAACCTTCCGTTCCACTATTTAATAGTAAGTCTTCATTGTATGAGGTCACATTTCCCCCGCCAGTACTTTGACGCTTTCTTTGGATCCGATATCTTAGAATTTATAGCAGATCAGATATACAATTACTCTGTTCAACAGTCAGGAAAATGTTTTAATACCAACGGAAGGGATACGGAGCAGTTTTTTGGAGTTCTGCTATATATGTGCGTTATTAATTTCCCCATCTCATAGATTATACGGGCGTAGTGACTGCTCGTTTGGCATTCCAAACAGCACGATGAGTTGCAAACGATTTAAAGAGCTTGAAGCGATATCTACACATTGCTGGCAAGCACAGGCACTACCCGCTTCAGATCTTCAGCAATGACCCGCTTTTCAAAGTTCGTCT
>JASANE010007311.1:0-12239 GCA_030248225.1 Trileptium ribeirensis | reverse complement strand
TGATTGCTCTTCGTTCAGTTAGTGCTGCTGCTAGTGCTGGGTTATATAAGTAACTGTGATTTGAATGGCTTGTTGTGAGTGGCGTCATTTGAAAACAATTCATATAATTTACAATTACAAGCTATATCATCAACCATCTTGCCTTTTTGGTGGACTAGTTCTTGGTTAAGGTAAGATTTTGACTTAATATCCTCTCCTCAAGCAGGATTCACATTGATGATTTGCGTGCATTTTGGAAAATGTCATTCCCATGGCACCAAATTGCGCATGTGATCATCATGTTCATGACCGTTACTCATTGATTGCAGGTGAAGTAGCGTACCTTTCGCCGTCCATCTACGGTGATGGCTAAACATTTGTGGCAATTCTGTTTTGCATTTGCGCATAAATGTAATGCGACAAAGACTGCATCCTTGTCTTGAATAATTTACACCTGAATTTAATATGGTATAATACCAAAATTTAATCAAAATTAGCCCTTTCCTAAGATATAGCTAAAGACAGCTTTCAAATAAATAGTTTCAAGGCAAACAGTTAAAACCGTTCGCCTTTGGATACCAGAGCATTACTTATCAGAGCCTAAAGTTTTCGGCATAAATTTGGTAAACAGCAATGAAAACATTAAACAAATTAAAACTAGATATAATTTCCAAACTTGGAATGCTGAGGCCATATTCCGAATATTTGTTCTAAGCAATAAACATGACAGTTGGTTCGCATATTACGTTAAATAAAAAATACAAATCTTGCAGCTACGCTTTTTGCATTATCTAACCGGACGCTAGCCTTTCCGTTTAGGTACCGATTTTTTTCGAATACAGCGCCTCATTCCTTGTATCTCTAAAGTCGAATCATGTCTGGCATTATCAACAAGAAATTTCTACTGCAGCTGCACAAACTTCTGTGACGATATTGTGAATAAAGAACCATGCTTCTTTGTCCTATGCCCTAAACGCCTCAATAATGTCACTAAATTGTGGGAATAACATACTATTGGGATCAAATTTTTTGAATTTACATATATAAATAATTCTTTTTTCATAATAGAAGATACCACAATGCCAGTTGTATCAAAATATAGGCTATATCGCTATCACTATCGATGCTGTCGTGAGAATTACACTAAATTTGTAAATGTTATCGCATAAGGTACACAATTCGTGGAGTATGTTGTACCAATTGCAACAATTTATAAATGAAGTCATTCCAGTTCGCCTAATTTACAGACGGTATCTGCAATCAGCGAGGAACTCCGACAGCTACATTACAAATTTGTTGCTATTGGGCATAACAGCTTCCAAACAGTTTGTGTACTTGATTCTGACAAAATTATGCGAATGCTGCATTAGTCTAAGCTTCACTCCGATGTCACTGAATATTATCTTCATATATGCAAATATAATGTTTCAGTGTAATCAAATAAAAAACGCGCTGGACGTGTGCATTCAGCTGAACCAATGGGAAACTGCAATGGCACTAGCCAAAACCCATGAGATTCCAGATGTAGACAAGCTGCTGGAAAAGTATATGGAACAGCTTCTTGAAGACTCCGAACGACACCTAATTGCTGTTCAGCTTTATCGAAAGGCTGGACGGTATTTGGATGCAGCCAAGTTCGTATTTGGGGTACAGTTTCGTGTTTATTACGTTGCGATTTGTGCTCATAAATGCGCATGTATACTGAATGATATATTTTATAACCAAGCAGGTTTGAGAGCTCATGCCGAAAAATTGCGAATATATAACGATAATTGCGAATAATTAGATTACTAGTTCCAGTTGATTAAAATAGATATCACCACGACTGCACCTTAGCCATTCTGTAAGCGCAAGTGCATGATCTGTCCTGTTATGGTTTGTACATTTCGAGGTGCTGTGAAGAATCGAAAGTCGAAAGTTAAATGGAACATTTCGCTCAGAAAGTTTAAAGACAGGATCGAAGTAATACATAAGCTTACGACAGAAGTACTTGTAGTTCATGAGTCTGTTGAGTAGCGGATGGAATGCAGTCGCTTCTAGATAAAGCGTCATACCTATTGTTTCGCATCTTATACTGTTTATCATCTTAACCCTATGATGCCAGCGTTATGTTAATTCATTTTGTTGTGTGTCGTAAGTTTGATATCGCACAAGTGGAATTGACAAACTTGTGCTAAATGGCTTATTGGCTACCGCCTCATCGATGCGAAAAGATTAATAAATTTTATACCAAATGCACATTAGTTTATGTGTGAAGAGTATAAAAGGTTTTTAAACGCTATGTAATTACAACAACTACGGTGCAAACCAATATTGCATCACTATAATACTGATAAAAGCTATGCTCTCCGTTTTATTTAAGCTAGCTGCGGAACCAAAGACAAAATGTAATAAACCGTTGAATTTGAAGAAAATCTATGTCCTTGGTGCTCTTTTGATAGGACAGTATCATAAGCAAAAGTTTTGAAACGCTATGTAATTACAACACCTACCGTGCAAACCAATATCGCATCAATATAATACTGATAAAAGTTATGCTGTACGTTTTATTTAAGATAGCTGCGGAACCAAAGACAAAATGTAATAAACCGTTGAATTTGAAGAAAATCTATGTCCTTGGTGCTCTTTTGATAGGACAGTATCATAAGCAAAAGTTTTGAAACGCTATGTAATTACAACCCCTACCGTGCAAACCAATATCGCATCAATATAATACTGATAAAAGTTATGCTCTCCGTTTTATTTAAACTAGCTGCGGAACTAAAGACAAAATGTAATAAACCGTTGAATTTGAAGAAAATATATGTCTTTGGTGCTCTTTTGATTACACAGTATCATAAGCAAAAGTTTTGAAACGCTATGTAATTACAACACCTACGGTGCAAACCAATATCGCATCAATATAATACTGATAAAAGTTATGCTCTACGTTTTATTTAAGATAGCTGCGAAACCAAAGACAAAATGTAATAAACCGTTGAATTTGAAGAAAATCTATGTCCTTGGTGCTCTTTTGATAGAACAGTATCATAAGCAAAAGTTTTGAAACGCTATGTAATTACAACCCCTACGGTGCAAACCAATATCGCATCAATATAATACTGATAAAAGTTATGCTCTCCGTTTTATTTAAACTAGCTGCGGAACTAAAGACAAAATGTAATAAACCGTTGAATTTGAAGAAAATCTATGTCCTCGGTGCTCTTTTGATAGAACAGTATCATAAGCAAAAGTTTTGAAACGCTATGTAATTACAACACCTACGGTGCAAACCAATATAGCATCAATATAATACTGATAAAAGTTATGCTCTCCGTTCTATTTAAGCTAGCTGCGGAACTAAAGACAAAATGTAATAAACCGTTGAATTTGAAGAAAATCTATGTCCTCGGTGCTCTTTTGATAGAACAGTATCATAAGCAAAACGCTGAAAAGCAATCACAAAAGAATGGCAAGGTAGGGATAATTCTTTTTGTCGTTATTATATTTTTACATACGGTAATTCTATGACGCCTTCCGCTGAATGCATATTAGTAACTAAACGAACTTAGTACCATAAAGCTGTCCAAGGTATGTTGGCTCAGAGGAATGCAAGTGGCCTCAGCTGGAAATTGGTAGCCTAGGACGTGGGTAACCAAGAAATATCCGCAATTTCCCAATTTTTCCTCATACTGTTTGCATTTTCCCCGTAAAACTTTTGCAATTTTGTGAGTGATGGTTGGTGGTGGGTATGGCGCTTCATGCATGGGTTATAAATATGGCTTAGCAGTCCGATCCTCAGGGGTAACTCCTACTTTTCATGGTCACCTATATAGGGGAAACATAATGATGAACCTATAATGTGTCGTAGTCTTACAGTACTTTCGCCATTTCGCACACCTATTTAAAGTGTAGCAATTAATCTTAATAATAATAAAATTTTCATGCGTTTTTAACGGTGAAATATATTCCTACGGTGGGAAAAATATATATGTTTAAAGATATATTTTATTCCGGGTTATGCTTTAACAGTCGGACCTGATGTATCTAGGCACAAGATCATGTACCACTGCCACCATTGCTTTCTGCGTGCATATAAGACGCTGTATAAACATTTGTGATAACTACTTTTAATTACATCTTTTTGTCTTCCAATGTCTGAGTGGTCGAATAACGGTCATATAGCAGCGGTATATAATTTGTATAAAAATATGGTTAAAGCCTATTTTTAAAAAACAAGGACACACCAATATTATAGAAAAGATTAAATTTCAACTTTTTAGCTGCTTTCTAAGCAGTTATGATTTATCCAGCTTTACTTCTCTATAAATACTTAGTCAGTGTTCCCGACGACGATTTATTTGACTGCCAAAACCTAATTTCTGGCATTTCAACCGATTTTAACCTTGACGATGCATGCACTTGATCATCAAGGCTAAAATGTTGACGATCATTATTTGAACCGTAATGATGATTATGCATGCATGATTTCCGAATTTAAGTACACAGTGCAGTAAATAATATGCTGGTTAAGTTCGGCAAGTTATCGCGGCAAAGATATAAACGAATTTTTCGAATTGTTAAAATAACATCGAGCAAATCCTGCACTAAAACGCAATTGTTGTACATACAATTTTAGACACAAGAAGCTTTAAGCGGTCTTCTTGAAGAAGAAAGTGCCATCAGCATAACCGATAGTAGGATAATAGACAATGCTTGGCGTGGCGCAGAAGCATATCATTTTTACATATTGGCACAATGTCAATTACACGATGGTACGTCTACGACGTTTGAAATGTTGTTAAAAGTAGTGAATAATAAATTAATAATAATCGCTAATGAAGCTAAATGGTGCCCATAGTCTTTATAACAGTTTTGAGACAGCGTCACCTGTAAGAAATTGGCTTGATGCTGACTAATCTAATGAATTTTTGCACTGAATGGTGCATCTTGCTTTGAGCGACTGTTGTATTTTACTGAATTAAATTTTGTGTACAATCAGTGTGCGGCTTAAACCTGAGAGCAGATAGGATTTGGTCACTTTATCGGGCAGGTCATTGATACCAAATGCACAAACCCGGTGATGATTAAGTAAATTGGTTTGTTGGTTTATCCATATTTGCCTGGTAAGCCAGTTTGGTATTTTGAGTGCACGTCATGCCCCGGGTGTTTTAAATTTAATGTTTATTAAATATATTCTTTAAACGATTTTTAACTACTGCAATGTACTTACCTTTAAAGTAGTTTATAAGCTATTTGAATTAAGTGACACATTTCAAACTATTTATGATAAGACATGCATGTTATCTTACTAGTTTACGTCAGGGAACGCAAAATATGGTGACATGGTATTCAGCTGCACGTACACACGTGAAGTTTATATATGTCTGGCTACTGTATATTGGTCATTCAGTAGTACGTATACACACTGATATATGATGATGATGGATTGAGTCGTCGTCTTCGACGAATCTCCTCTTCTCATTGATGTGAGCGTGGGTGACTGTGAAGACCAATCCTGGAGCCACACACACGGTTGCAAACGTCACAAGCGAACTGTCGAACAACTGATACATATTCTCTGTGAATTTACAATATAATATGGTGTAATGACTTATAAACCGTTTTGAAGTTCTAGGTTAAGGTAAGGGAGACATTGCTAAAATTGGATCAAAATAGAGTGTACTATTTGGGTTAGGTCGATAACACATAATGCTGTCCCCTAATTCCGATAGTTGGTGTGCGGGAAATTGGCCCTAAAGTGAAACCAAGAGTATGTGGCTGATTAAATATAGAATAGAAGTGACCACTTAAGGCTAAGTGGTTGTGGTTTCTGTTTTAAGCAACGTAGTGGTAAAGAGATCTGATGCTTAACTATTTCCGGTTGCTTTAATAGTGGTCCAAGTCAAGCTGACGGATGTAACATTATATGCTTAGAACAAGAACAGCTTAGTGCTGGGAGTTTGGAGAATTGACGAGCTGTTTGATACGACTTGGACTGTTGCTCTATTATATAATTATCTTTGACTTTGTGTACTATCCAGTTACTTTTTTATTTCTTTCCAACAATTCACTATATTAATATAATAAAAATCTGTTAGTAAACTTATATATTGTATTGTAGGTTGTAGTATAATTTAGCTTTTAGTTTTGCTTATTATTAGGTGATATTGACGCTTCAATGAAAACTGCTCTTCACTTAGCCGAATACGACGAGATACTAGATCCACAAGAAGTTTACTCGCTTATAGGTATATACGCGATTGCCAAAGTTTCGTATAAACTAAAACTGAAAATGATTCATCGGATTTATTATTTATAAAGTTATCTCAATGTTTTGGAACCCATCAAAGAATCATATGGTAACAAGTAACATTTGGTGCTTGTACATCTTACGGACGGGCTATAGTAGCCGCTGATAACAATGAATTGTTAATAAGAAGCCATCAGGTAGCATTTCTTACTTGTTACTTTGCTGAAACCCTACAAGATGAAATTTAAATTAACAGCTCTTAAAAGTTGTGGTTTATAAATTTCGAAAACTTCCATATTTTTGTCACTCAAAGAAAATATACAAGCCCTATGGTTTTGATGAGTGCCGAAAGTGGTCATAATTTTCACCATAATTTATAGCTTGTGGATTATGGCCTTTGTGGGACTTTCAACAAGACTTAGAAAATTCTATTGAAAACCATTATAATAGTCACAGGGTGTAAAACAATCCAAAATGGCTGCGTTTCCCCTCTCCACGCGAGTTATTATAAATATATCGGTATCATAAACTTATTTCGTAGCATAAATTGCGATGTATAATATGGTACATTATTCTAAAATATAATATCCTTCATATTTGCTATTCCGCTTATTTTCGACTTTTGTGGAAGTGAACATGTTGCAAGCATACCAACAGCAAGTAGTGTCACACAAACAATCCAGAGGCTTTTGATGTAATCAGGGGCCCATACAGTGGTGATTTGGCTATTATAGGTTTATTAGCCCCTTGGACAAAATAATAATATATCCACATAGAATACAGTGAAATAGTGCAAGTTACTACCGCTGGCTAACTATATGGATGTACCGTTTTTATTTATAAATATTAGCATTGTAAATTGAGATGAGTCCTATTTTTAGTTCCGATAGTTGTGTATTTATAATAGCGAAAGCTGCTATACACATGTAATGCATGGCTAGCAGAATAAAATGAAACTGCTCCAAAAATGTGGTGACAAATAAATATTACGAGCGACAATTTGGAACTACGACTATGCATTTTTTCAAACATTGGGCACAGCAAACACCTAGAAATACATATAAGTGTCTGTTCAAATTCTATTAATAATCACTAGTCACAAAAACATAACCTCGCAATTACATTAGGTAAGAACACAGTTTATGTTATATTATCATTTTTTTCAAAGCTCACGAATTTGAATGTAGTTACGATGAAATAATTTTGCGGTAAATTTGGGATGTAATCTTTCAAATATGGACTTGCTGAGTTATGTAAGTTAAGTAAGGGTTAACTGTGTGTATTTGCTTTGTTACTTTAGACAATTACACACTTCCTTAATATAAGTAAATCTGTTATTTTGGCATGCTTTAAAACACAAAAATGTGTAATATAATCATGCAAGTCTAATTTTACAGACTTCGAAAAATGTTTCACTAAAAGTTAAAACTATTTTGTAATCAGCGATTTCTACTTTGAAATGTACATCATCAGACTGAAGCAAAAAGATTTAAGCTATTCATTGTAGCAAATCACAATATAATCATTGGATATAATACAGCATGTCGGGTACAATTGAAGCCTACAGCAGATATAGGCGGTGACATTCCCTATCCAGTAAGCATTAATATTTAAATGATGCTACGCTGTGACGATTGGATTGAAAGTCGCACTTTAATTAGAAAAATGTAACAAAATATTTGAAAAAACCATCTATCTAGATAAATAATTAAAGTATAAAAGAAACAATATTTGAATCTTTAAATTGTGGTCGTAAAACTTGGGCTTTGAAGATGTATTCATGATCGGCTGAACCCAATAAAAAGAGACTATCGTGGGCTTCTAGCCACCGTCACTAAGCTTCAATTTTGGGCAATATTGAAGGGCATTGTGTTCATAATTATGGTGTTTCTGTCAAGCATCTCAAACTGACGCGGTAGCGACGACCGAATTAATGCTTGGTGTGACCTAGTGTTTTCAACCAAACGGTCACCTATATATAACTGTTTTTATTTGTCTGTTCTGTATTATCCTGTAAGTAATTTTTCCTAGTAAATTGATTGATAGATGGAATACTAAGTTCGACTATTGATTAAGTCTGTATATAACGGATGTTTTTGTGGTCATACAATATAAGATGAAATGATCCCAGCATAATAGCCTCCTTTATCCGAATTTCTACTATAAAACTTATCCTATTTGCAATGAACTACATGTCTGTTGTTGAAATAGTAATATGGAACATGAGTGAGCATCTAACTTAAACTTAGTGGTCGAAGCACCGCAAAGACAATACTTATTGAGATACAGTGACTCGAATGAAAAATTGTATACTTTTCGTTTGAAATTTCTTACTAATATTTTACGACATACATTATGTACACGGTAAATTAAAATAGTAACGTAACTAATTAATAGTTGTAATTACCTGAATGGTTGAACCCAATGGCGATAAATATGCTTTCATGTTTACAGCACTCACAAGCTGCGCTAATCGCCAGTTCAACGTCTGCAGTCGTGCATTCATTAAACTTGAATCGCTCGAATCATTCACAAAAGAACAACGTGAAGAATATGAGGCGCTAGCGTTATCAATTTTCATAAAGTAAGCTGGCCTTGTTTACGGGCTGTTAACTGTTTACCGTTCGAATTACCCTTATTAATAAATATTGAATTATTTCTCTGTTGCTGCTTGACTACTGAGCACATAACCTAAAGCTAGCTGTTTCACAGCGGTAGTTTTGATTTCCTCATGTGATTAGGCCATCACAAAATTCAGAAGCACAGCTTGCGTCTGTATTAATATCTGTGCAATGCATCCTATTGCGTGACTATTGAACATGTGATCTAAAGTTTCTTTGGCAATGACAGTTCTGATTTATTCATGTTTATTAGGCCATCAGAAAACTCAGAAGTATAGCTGAGGTGTGTGTCAATGCAATCAGAGATTTGTGTTAAAGTATTAGTCAATGTAGCATTTTAACATTCTTTTTGGCGAGTCTTGAAATCACGATATATACTTATCAACTTTCGTTTCGTTTTGCGAATTTAACTATTTCTACTTCATCAGATGCCCGTAAAAATTTATTTTAGTTTTGTTTGAACAATAATCTAAGTGAACGAAGATCAATGCATGCCCTGCCAATGTCATGCAGCTGTAGCAGATCGCATAAATACAAATCAGGTACTGATTTGTGGACGCAAAATAGATAAAAAACTCATGAATAGTGGCAATAAATCGTGATAAATGATGCAATTGTTCATGGGAAATCGATCAGTCAAGATAAAGTAATTCCTACAAGATACACCATCCTACTTTATAGTATTTTCGATAGCTTTATACTGATTGCTCTAAATCTCGGCGTCAATTAGACCTCTGCTTAAACGTTCCAAACATTGCACTCAAAATTGCTCAATGATATACACATTATTTCAACAATATTTATGACCGACTTCGTTGCGTAGTTAAAATTACAGTGGCCAAGTCCGAACGCACTAGCGCGTTGTTATATTTCAACTGAATTATTAATTACAAAAGGTTTGCAGATAATGAAAACCCAACGATATCAACGAACTGTTTCAGTTCACCGAACTGTTGGAAGTTCATGGAGCGAATTCATGTTTCATGGCAGTTTATCACTGGAAAATAAATCTGTCTATTTTTAAATTAAAAAATATTCCTTCACTACGTCCAGCAATCGTTTTACAACAAGAATGACGCAACTTTTAGGAATGTAATATTGTGCTATAAGTACAAACTGGCAATGGATTGGATTTCCCTAATATTTCGCAGGTAAACATAATTGCAACAACTCCATTTTTATGTCTATGCGTAGCGATATGCTGAATTTAATACGACTCTATGTTCAACTGGTAATAATTTACTGCGGAGCTTTCAAAGTTTCTATTGTTGCTGCAGCCGGTACATGAATAGCTGCTTCACAGAGACGGGTTTTCTGTTGTTTAAATTTAAATTCGCAACTACTGTTGGACCTTTAGTGCACTAAATTTGAGAAAAATACGCAATTTTTGTATCAGCTCCACAGGGTTATAGAAAGGATGCATAACCCATTATGGCAAAGATATAGACATCTAGTTGTGGCTTTTTCTACTTTCGGCTATTTCTAAGATGAAGTCTGCGGCACCGACGGTCCAAACAAGATTCTGCTCGTTTCTGCATAATAATCTTGTGGCGATTAGTGTAATGGCGATTTGTTACACAGCTATGCTTTAGGTTATTGTTTCTGGTTTTGCTTGATGTTTATCTTTTTGTTTCTTTTTTAAATTGTTATTAAAGTTCAACAAATTTTACGTTAGTTGGGAATCCGCCGCTTACTATTTGGTACACTTGCCCAAATAATGACAAAGACGTCTGTCAGTCATTTTGACTTGTAAGTATGAAGGCATGACATCATAATAATCATATCTCAGATATTTGAGCAGATTATAATAGTCATAGTGATAACTTTCGACTATTTGTGCTTAAGGCAAAGGAAAAATCTCTCTGCGGCTTTAGCTCATGCTATTTTTATGATTGACATTTTTTAACTATAAACATCGAGTTTGAATATTCTTGGACCACTCAACTGATATCCTCAATATGTTCTAAGCATGAAATGCTTCGCCCATATTTTTTGAGACTGCCAACGCTCACGAACACGAAAAGACTATATACTTGCTGTTGAGTTGTAATATACTTCACTGTAGTATATTAGTACAATTTTTTATTGCGCTGCAGTGTGTAGTTCGAGAATATTTACTCACATGACCATATTTCCTCTAATGATATGCAGGTTTAAATTATGAATTGGTTTAGCGATGGAACAGCACGATTGTGACAATCAGTTTAGGAACAAATGAGTTTGGTATTTCGTGAACATGTGATGGTCTCTGAAGAGCTGGCCAAGCTCTAAGGCGGTAGACAACGTCGTATGATTTGACAATAAACATCATGCACCGAGATATTCGGAACCGATGTCTCAACAACCTTTAGCAACCGCAAACCCAAAAACATCATACTGTTTTTATAGAAGCTATTGTTGTTTACTGGTGGCACCGAAAGTATATGAAAAGGTTTAGCGCTTCCGTGTATACTAGTTTGAACGTCGTTTAAGATTTTTTCGATGGTTCTGCTTTTCTCATTTTACAGGTAAAATGTCATGCCAAACGGATTTTCAGGTGCAAATCGTTGGTCGGAACGTTCAGTTTCGTGAAAAAACGAGCTTCAAAGCTTCAACCGGCTTCAACCTTGAGATATGACCTACCCGAACAAAAGTGGTGCACCTGCAACCTAGCTCCCACGAAACTTGGAGTCCACACGTTTTCACGTACCAGACATTAGCTGATAGAGTCGTTAAAGCGGTGATATATGAAACAGGGTAGGGTGGCGAAGTGTGATAATCCTTTCTATATGCACTCTTGATTACAAAACTATATTAAACCAGATTTTAATTAGGTTCAATCCAAAAGATAGTCGTGTCAACAAAGTCGAATGCACCGGTTGTGAAACGTTGATTTCCGATTACGCTCAAACCTGTCCAAGCTGTGAAACCCGCTTTCCAACGTGTATTGTTACCGGGCGTCCGTTGGTTGATTATCAGTTCTGGCTTTGTCCAACTTGTAAACATCAGGCGTACGAACAAGAAATTGTAGGACAGTCACAATGTCCGTTATGCCATACGCCGCTATGATCGACTAAATTATAATTGTATTTTATATATAGAGATTTATTCATTTATTTTTCAACGGTATATGGTTGTGCCATATGCGCAGCATTGTCAATGATAATGTTTATTTTAAAATATGATTGGTAGGACAACTATCTTTAAAAAAAGTACGGAATATGATTCGTCTGTTCACAAAATCCTTACAGTTACAACGTAACGTGGGTACTGCAGCAGAATCCGGGCTCGTTTAAAAGCCGCAATGGTATATTTTTGCTAGAAATAGACATAATGTGTATAACTTATATGCTGTTTATAAATTCATACACATGAAGTGCTTTAAACAGCCTCAAAACAGTGTTAAAAATTTTTTTGATATGCCCGAT
>JASANE010007309.1:0-13785 GCA_030248225.1 Trileptium ribeirensis | reverse complement strand
ACAAAGAAAATATCATATTAATATATATAAATATATATATATATATGTATATATAATACATATACAAATTTATACTACTAATGGAGGCACCATATATTCATGGGGTTAGACAAATCAGCTATGCATATAGAGCTACGTGTATATTTATATGTAAATCTAAATACTAATTGTGCTTAATAGCAAGATCCTAACTACCATCGAGACTCTTTGAAAATATTAAATTATTTTATATTATAAATTGCCTAAAACTGTAGTTTCTCTAAAAATGGATATGAAAACGTGGACCAATAAATTTTTATGCCTACGTGGAAAAAACAAATACTTGATGAGATCCGTAGAATGTGAAATATGGGCATGAAAAAACGCGTTGTTCGGTCTCAGCTTGCCAACGAGGGGTATAGAAGCTAAAGCTTTTATACACCAATATGTAAAACAACACGCGAATCTCTACCTAATTTACAGGCTTTAGAACTCAAAGCGATGAAAATAGGGTTTTTAGTGACAATAGGTTAAGGTGTTGAGCTAGGAAGTTAGATACGTTTCAGTTCGTGTGAAGACAAAACTTTTGAGCACTCACAGACATCAAGTCGACCACTCGTTGTTGAGTTAAAAGTGTTCCCGAATTTATCGTGCTTAAATAGTACAAGGTTCAATACCACTAGATATAGGATCATATTTAAATGACATAAGGTACAACTACCGATGGTAGTTGGGAATATGTCTTAACCGGCGGAACCAGAAATTTGTATTACAAGTGTACGATTTTGGACAAAAAATTTTCGACAGGCGAACAACATTTTTTGCTTCATTTTTTCCGATTAATTTGAGTATTGAAGAAAATTCTTGGAAAAAGAATTTAGAATATATGAAATTCGTATAGTACCTGAATTTCATTGCGCTAAAACAATAGTTGGTTTATGTGATTATCGTTTTTGGCGTTTTATAACAACAGAAGAAACCAATATTGCCATGGTTATACAATTAACGGCCAACTAAAACAGCACTGGGATCAACAAAGTTAAAGAATTACTTAATACAGGAAGTAAAGCACTGTTTATTACATTAGTGTTATATTATATATATATATAAACATGTATATTATATACATATTATATATATAATATACATTATATATATTAAATATATATTATATATATGTTATATATATTAAATATATATAATGTATAAATTATATGTTAAATATATATAATATATATTAAATATATATTATTATATATATGCAGTACTGTTGGTGGCGCCGTATATTCATGAGTTGAGATAAATGAGGTACGTATATATCTACACAAAATGTATAATATTCAGAAATTTGTGAAATTGACAAAAGGCGGGGGTTTTAAGCTTAGATTTTTCCGACTAATCCTTATAATCCGACTTTCCGACCCATTTTTAATTTACTTCGTGTTTATGTGGTACGTCTGTATTCTAACCGGGTAGCGTCGGCAGGCACCAGGGCTGTATCCGCTATTCAATGCATATTACGTAGTAATTCGCAATAATTCGGCTGTAATTCGTTTCAGAGAATAAGCAAATGTTAAACGCTGTGGTAGTTTCAAGCTTTCTGTGTCGTACAGCATTTTTGAAGCGTAAAATTTTTTAACGCAGAATTTGTTGCGCATCAAAACTATATATGTGAAGCAAATTGTATCGCAATCATTTATTCACTTCCATACCAATGATCAGTACATAAAATCGATGGACAGCTAACTTATGAATAGAAGTCAGTTGCACAACGATGCTTTTATTAGTTACTTTGCAGATATAAGGATGCGTTCACACATTCAAACGTTTTAGCTATTTAATAAAAAACATGTATTCACCGCCATGCAAATATAAGTAAGCCATTTATTATATACTTACTTCGTAAACTCTTATCTTTCGGATCTCGTGTGAGCAATATACGTTTCACCGGGTATTCGACGCGTTGACGTTTCTAAAATAATATTTATTCCTCTGTTCAGTCGATATTTGGCGCTTGATATTTGCTCCTTTAAGTATTAATAGCATGGTTCGCTACTGCTGTAGGCAATGGACAGGAAACTTGATATGATCCGAAATATGTTCGATATAAACAAGGGCCAAAACATGATATATTTTGCAATAGATATCTATATAGGTTTCGTAAACAATATGGTGCCATTCGAATAAATTTTTCCACACAACGCTGAAAATTGGCATAGTACCTGCAGCGGAACTACAACAACAACAACAACAAACAACTTTATTAACCAAACGCATACTGGCAACCAGAAAGTCAGCGTAACGAGGTTTGCATCATTGAATAATGCTGTACTGGTAACTGAGTACCAACAAAGTTTTCGTAGAGATCATAGGGTTGGGGTAGGGTGCACTCACGCGTTTTAGTGGTCGACACAATATATCGTATCAATACATAGAATATATAAATCAAATAAAAATAAATACTTCTCTATAATACTATAAAATATATATAAAATGCTTTTCTGAAGGTCTAAACTAACTAGGAGAACGAGACACCGACGGAAACTGGGGAAGCATGGCCGCGCAGTGTCCGACTGACTACACGTGTTGTAGATAATGGTTTGCTAATCGGTTCTGCATTTCTAACGAAATTCTTGCAAAATGTGCACACGGCCAGTACAGATGTGTGATATGCCAGGCATTGTAATGGTGTAGCAGTATAAGATGCGATCACATTGTCAAAGTATTTCGAAATATATACTTTCTTAAATTATAAGGTGTTTTGCTTCATGAAATTTTTTAATTGATATATTTCATAATAATTAGTAACGGAGGGTGTTTAATTTGGCAACTAAACTTATATTCAGGGAATATTTTTATGCAACATATGTAAACATAAGTTGTGAATATTTATGTTCGGCCGTAAGGTGAACTAAAATAAACGTATCTGTGCGTTTATAGTTCAGTTGTCAAATTTTAACACTTGACAATCTTTGGATCTGCAGCATCATTCTTCAAATCTACCACTTTTAGCACGTACATAGTACCACAAAAACTGGACTTTTCTGCTTTCCGGCGTTACGTTCCTATTTTCAAATATGAAAATTTTACGGTTGAGAGTTGGTTTGTCGAGCAAAAATTACGCAGTATCATTTCATGTAAGTTTACAAATGGTAGTTCTATTTCAGTTTAAGGTCACTATCAGTCAGTACTTATAATATTTGTTGCTGACTGTACACATATAGGTATTTATGCCTGTTTGTTTAAGTTTTCTTAGTTTTAATTACATCCTGAAAAGAGATGCGCTTTTGCATAGTTTCAACAGTTTTGTTAACTTACATTTTCGATCAATATAAACCAAATGGTTCTAAAAATTATTTTAGACTAAATTCAATATATCCGCAATCCATATTTTTGGACAAACTCGGCATATGTTTCCAATAATTTAAAAACGAAATCGCTCTAAAATCGTTTTTGAACACATTCAATATTATATCGACTATGAAGAATCCCGAACAAATTCACCACGTTGCTGCAGAAACAATAATAATTGTATACAATTTTTAAAATTTTCAAAATCTTGAACGCTTTTACAAAAATCGTATTTTCTCCACACAGTTCTATATTGACGTGTAGACATGAGTATATACTAATTATTTTGCTTTAAAATAAATCTACGTTCCTTGAATGTGATTTTTATAGGAAAATTGCGATATCTAAACATTTGGGATCAAAATTTGAGGTCAAACTTTTTCAGATAATACATCTCGTCCATGCTTGGCTGTAGGAATATTGTTGAAAAGTTTGAACAGCGTTCGCACCGTCAAACGGGCAAAAACTGCAAAAAATGTGATGCTTTCAAATTTTGATCAAAATTTTGACTGTAATTTTTAAAGAAAAATGGCAATATTTCAAAATTTGCGATCAAAATTTGGTCTCAAACTTTTTCAGGTAATACCTCTCGTCCATTGTTGGTTACAGGAATATTCCTGAAAAGTTTGAACAGTGTTCACACGTTCAAACTTACTAAAAATTCAAAAATATGCTTTCAAATTTTGATCAAAATTTGAGCTCAAATATTGAACAAAATTTGAGCAAAAAGTTTGAGCGTGTGAACACGCCTTTAGGCTACAATTGTTTAAATTAATATGTAAAAATGAATAAAAACAAAATCAAAGAAACGTCTATACAAAATCAAAACATACCCTTCGTCCATTTCTTCCGTTTTTACTTCCGACTATATCAGCAGTAATAATATCCGCTTCACACTGCTGCTCTTCTAAATTCTTTCCATTTGTAGACTGTTCGGTGGTGCCATTGATGAGTAATTCCTCTGTTCCTGCATTGTGGCTGATATTATTATTAACAAAGCCGTCGTCAGCTATAGCGCCATCGGTATGAATTGACGATACAATATCCTGAAGCGTACTTACGTCACAATTATTAATGTACGGCTTAATTTCACTCGACGAATGTATAATATTTTTGTAATAGTTGTTGTTTGCATCGGCAGTGCTCGGATCGCCTGTTTCAGGATTTGTAGCAATGTATTCGGATGACAATTTATTAGGAGCGAGATATTCGGGATCGTCGACGTGATGTTGTTGACGTGATGTTGTTGGATTTGCATTAACGTCAAATTGGTACAAACTGTCCACGGTTGTCGCCGATGTTGCAGCTGTTGTGATTGTAGTCGCAGCAGTGATTGTAGTAGCAGGTTTCGTCGAAATTGGGCTAAGGTTTATTGGCAGTCGTCCGTTGAATAGAGAATCGATTTCTGAAATTGTATTTTTAAAACAACTATCAAACAAGACCGATATAGAGACCAAAATGTCACCGTTACTAAAAGTGCATAAGAGAAGAGTACAGCACTCAAATGTTAAATCGTATAAAATGGGATGAGCTTTTTCACACTCTTATGTTTTCATTTCTGGAATTCACTGAATTGTGAAGTATGCTGAAAATGCCCGTGTCAACTAATTATTAGAATGCTGGGAAGTGTTAAGCGTTCCGCTACTGCAATGTTCTCTGTGCGGCGCCACTACAAAGATTACTAACTTGACATTTATATCTTATGAAGCAAATTGTAAAATAAAGTGCGTCCTTCACCCAAAAATCGATCCATTTCTGTTTGCCTATATGCCAATTTATTCACACTTAGTGTCATTTAAAAACGGCGTGTCGTTATCTATTTTCTGTAAATGCCAGTGACCTTTATAGACTAGAATATTTAATAAGGTGGCTTTACTACGAGAATATTATTTATTGTCTGTGAAACAATATAAATCGTGCTATTTTTAAAGAGGAATGTAACGTCAGAAATACAAAACCAAGCATGCATTTCAAAGTACATCTATACACCGTTTACTCTATAAAAACTAACGAATACATTTAAAAATTTCTAGTCACAAAATGAGTTGTCTAACGATGCCTTCAAACGTTCGTAAATTAAGCCAAAAACTTTGGAACAAAACAACAAAAGTTGATCGAATTTTTAAATGCACTATTGTTTATTTGCTTCGGTTTTTTTACCAATTGGAACTTATGAAGTTTGCTTAAAATTTTGAATAAGAAGATGTTATGAGAACAAATATTGCAAATTTTCTTAATCAAAATGTAACAAAACATATTTAAAAGGAATATTCCAATTTTGAAACCCTGTGGATTTCTTATGTTTTTCGTTTTCGACTTCGACTGCTAAATTCTGATCAAATTTTGTTCAAAATTCGATTAAAATTTTATTCAGTTTTTGAAATGAAAATATGAATAACACATAGATGCGCGAATGAACACTGATGAATGATTCATAAATAAATAATATACACATGCCTAGTGTTATTGTGCAGTGGGAATGCTTCATAAATTTATTATAACCCAAAAGATCACATCTCCGTGGATAAAATCAGTTAAATGATGCGTTGTAAATAAATATGAAGGTGGACGGAAACTTGGTGTGCTATTTTCAGTTGGCTCCTATCACCATGCTAACGCACTTCCATTGGTTTAACCAGAAGCTTGCATTAGCAAGAAATGAAAAATTATAACTATTTGGTGCTGAATGTTTGACAAAAATTTTTTAAGATAATTGGCGGAACTACAGGAAAACTAGTCAAAAGGGCATTGCTAAACACCATTCTGAAACAGTCGATTACGAATATGGCGAAATAGTATTAGGAGGACTGAAAACGATATTGGTCTTCTAAATGGTTTCACATCTTATTGTTAGTACACGTACAAAACAGGCATTACGGTATGAATTAAATTAATCGTTTCTTATTCAAAAATTTGTCTACTATCAAATCTTGATTCCTCGCACCACTCTACGATTTTACAGTCGAGGTTTTCAATGCACAGATGCGCTATTAAAAGATCACTCTACTAAAATAGGTTATAATATGAAAAATTGCACCGTAATTTTGGCTGAGTGTAAAAACAAAAATTTAAACGATACGAATTCCAAGAGATATGAAAATTTTTAGTAGATGTGATTATTTCTGCTCTACACCTTAAAATACTGTTAGGACCTCGTGAGAGATGCTAGTAGCAACGCACGTTATAAGACAATTTCTACACCTTAAAACACTGTCAGGACCTCGTGATAGATGCTAGTAGCAAAGCACATTATATATAAGACAATTTCTACACCTTAAAATACTGTTAGGACCTCATGAGAGATGCTAGTAGCAAAGCACGTTATAAGACAATTTGTACACCTTAAAATACTGTTAGGACCTCGTGAGAGATGCTAGTAGCAAAGCACGTTATAAGACAATTTCTACACCTTAAAATACTGTCAGGAGCTCGTGAGAGATGCTAGTAGCAAGGCACGTTATAAAACAATTCTAATACAACCAGCAGTACATTATTTATGGCACAAAATGTAATTTAACCTGTAAAATATTTCGATATATTCTTATTGCCAGTTTTAGGAATTTCAAAGAATTTAAAATTTTAAATAGTTTTTTTGCATTTAAGGCAGCTTTTAATGACTTAAATTTCGTTAGATATTTTATTTTTGGTACAATTTCATCTAACTACAGTCCAGAATCATTATTCGATATACATAGGATAACTCTGGAATCAAATCACAACTTGGCTCACCAACATATATAATAAAACTTGAATTAGATAGTCTCTGTCGTACTAATAGTACACATTACATTTGCTAGAAGAATTGTGAATAAGAAAGTTATGGCTTTGACCCCAACCCATATTGTCTCCTCCCGTTTCAATCACATCGATGACAAGAATTTGCACGAAGTTGGGATTGCTACTGAATGATATATCATTTAGCATTATAGTTCGAATGATTTTTTGTCCGCAGGTTCAGTTGTAATTCACAACTGGAAAATTATTGTCTCTATCTTTTCATTGCGAATTGTGTGACACTCAAAAAAGCAAACCACAAAAAATGTATACTGTCGAAGATATGCGAATTCGATGGCACAATTAATGGTTTATCCTATTATTTATTCCATGTTCGAAATAGAACAACATATTTATTTATTTCAAAAACATAAACTTGACTGAAAAGCTGACTAAATTTTAAATTAATTTGGTTTAAACCTGGGACCTGTTAACTAAACATAAAAATATTACGTTATTTGGAGAAAAGAGTAGTTGTAGGCGTTAAAATCTGAAAAAGATACCGTCACATCCTTCACTGTCTTAAACAGTTGCTACAAACTAAATGTTGTGTGTCAGGTATGCTTGGTTTACACCGATCGTATACATTCGAATTACACCTATAGACACTTACATAACTAAGTGTAGGAATTTAAGCTCATATTTCTCGAAAACTTTAGCTTCACCATAGCATCGGTCAGCAGTTTATTCTTAACAAAACAATATTGCTTACATCTGCGAAGCAGAAATATTTCAGCACAGTGTAACTTATCTAGAGGCTCCATACTTTGGAAGCATGACCGTCGGAGGAGAAATAAAGCCCTGTCATATTTAGCTATTGAGCTGTAAAACAGTTTAAACAAAAACTGTGATTTTAAAACAAAATATATATAGGCAGAGTAGATTATTTTTCAACGATAATTTTTTGTCAACTATCGTATTCGTCTTTTATTTTTTGAGCGCTAATTTTGAACATCAGTTCACCGACAAAGTGCGGTATCTTTTTACAAAGAACTAAGCTAAAACTGAAACTTGCAACATGCAGGCTAAAAGATTAATATTACTTTTTTTACCTTTTTACCTTTTTACCTTTTTTACATTTTGCTTTTTTACCTTTTTTACATTTTGCTTTTTTACCTTTTTTACCTTTATTACATTTTGCTTTTTTTACCTTTTTACCTTTTCTACATTTTGCTTTTTTACCTTTTTTACCTTTTTACATTTCGCTTTTTTGCCTTTTTTTACCTTTTTAGATTTAGCTTTTTTACCTTTTTACAAGTTTTGGCTGTTTCCAATCTACAGGCGCGACGATGATGGTTTAAGCGAATATTTATGCATTTTCTAAATTACAGCTTGCGGTTGATAATATATACTGGTTTTTGTTACACAGCTAGGTTTCATGATCTAGTCAAATTAAGTTTTTGCATGTTTTGGTATTTGAAATAGCAGTAAATAAATTTCAATTTTCAAGGTAGCGATAATTTTGCCGACCAAGATACTTCTATATGAGTATAAAGAAGATTTTCGTAACGCAACAAGGTCGTTGACATACCTGTAGGCAGTCCAGTAGCACTTGTAAGATAACTGCGATGTTTGGAATCGCCATATGATTGACAACGAGCTAAGTAAGGATCAGTGAGCCACGGATTATTTGTAAAGCCATCACCATCAGTGAGCACATTATAGGACGTATATCCACCGGCAGGAGCTCCTGGAGGCGCGCCCGACGTATAGTAACGACCGTATGCATCCGTCATTGGCAGTCCTGTCGCAGTGTTCGTTAGCAGCGTCGCAGTACTCGCTGTTGGATAGTAAGCAGAGCTAGTTGATGAGTAATAAGGATTTGCCGCTAGTGCTGTTGAATAAGGAGGTACAGCGGAAGACACGACAAGATTGTACTTTGGATCGTAGTACGCAGAAGTTGTTGGTTGGTGGAATCCGTATGTCGAAGCGTATGGATCTGAAGTGGCGGCCGAAACATATGGCGCAGAAAGCGAACGTCCAGCCGATCGGGCGCCAACTGGATAATGATAATAGCCTGCAGTTGCACTCGAGACAGCAGGGGCTCCCGTAAGTGGGTCGATTGCCATTCGTCGCATTCCCGAAGCTAAGTAATCCACACCAGCTGGATTTGCAGCTACGGTTGAGTAATTGCCTGTTGATGGATTGTAAACATAGCTAGCGCCGCTATAAGGTGCTGCAGCATAATTGTACGAGCCGGTTGTTGGATTGTAATAGGCTCGGTCCAGACTTCCAGGGTATCCGGTTGTAGCAATATTTCCGTAAGTAGTACCATATGCAGACGGTCCTGATCGGTATTTTGGGCGAGTATTATAGGCGCCGTATCCAAGCTGTTGCTGTTGCATCAAAAGTGCGTCGTCATACACTGATCGTGGGGACCTACCAAAAGCTGAAAGATCTCCTGTTGACTGGTATGTACGCGATGGTATGACTCCACCTGGTACTGTTCTTGCATATACGCTTGCACCAAGTGGATATCCAGCATACGTAGACGTTGCTGCAGGATAAATTGGAGCAGAAGCGGCAGTAGATAGCGGAGTATTGTAATACGGTGGAGCAACAGCAGACACTACTGGTACCGTAGGATCTCCGGTTGCTAATAATGTTGTCGCACCGGGAGCAGAAACTACTGGAGCGACCACGGCAGGGGCAGTAGCCGCTGCACCGGCACCGCCAAATCCATACGAGGTATTGAGATAATTTGCATATTGAGACAATAATCCGGTATTTGCAACTCCAGCAGCTGTTGCACCTGGCAGTGATGTCGGAGGTAGATAAGGAGCAGTTGACACGGTTTGCCCAGCGAGACCCGGTTGTAACAAATACGAATCATCCAACAGAGCCGTACCGCCATATCGGCCTGCAGCACCGGCAGCATATCGTCTTGGATCGTAAGCACGTTGAATCGGTGGATCCAAAAGCGCCGCAGCTGTCGCGCCAGCAGGCGCTGATACGGTCCTTCCAGTTCGAGGGTCAACATAACTTGTTCCGGCCAAACCGTAATAATTTCCTGTGCCGTAGTAGTCGCGCGCTGCACGACGAGCAGACCGTCGCGCATACCGATTGCGTGCTAAATCGTTATAGTACCGTTGCTGCTGGTGCTGGGCAGCTAAAAGATGGTGTTGTGGTGTTAAATAGCTTGTTGCGCCAGCTCCACTGCGATACGTGCTGTAGTAAGGATCCGAAGAAAGTTGATTTAACGCTGGCATTGATCGGCTTAAATATGGATCTGATGTTAAAAGACTCCCACTTCCGACATACGGATTCGTAGTACCAACACTAGTTCCGTAATAGAGATTGTCACGCAGTGACGGAGCACCGTAGGCGTCCGACATATAGCCGTAAGCCGGGTCAAGCAACACCCCATCGGCAGACCGATGACGTATATGATTCGTGTAGCCAGGATACAATCCGCCGCCTACAGCCGCTCCTGTAGTTCCATAGCGAGAACCTAGGCCTCCGGCAGTTGTTGCGTAGCCACCTGCGTATCGTGGCAAAGAACCGGTCGTTGCATATGCTGTCCGATAGCCACCATAACCCGACGCCATAAGGTTCGAATCGCCCGGCAAATAGCTAAATTCAGTTCCGTTGTTGCCTGTAGTTGTAGCTAGCGCTGGAGTTGAAAAACTGCGAGCAAGTCCACCGTCCACACTATTGTTGTTGTTGTTGTTGTTGTAATGGGGTAACAATTGGTTTTGCAAACCAGAAGGTAATATAGTTGTTGTTCCATCGGCAATATTATTACGACTTAAAGCAGTCGATAAGCCCTGTGGTGCAGCATATAGTTGTTGCTGATGCAAACGCGCTAATGCTGTTGTAGATGTACCCGCATGCAAATTTGAACTATAATTATTAGCAAATGTATTATTATCAAGTCCGACGAAATTTAAATTGTGTGGCAATGAACCAGCTGCAGATGAAAAACGTAACAGTGATGACGATAAGGGCTGTTGTTGTTGTTGGTTTGTAAAATATTCAGTAACGTCGGCTCCGGCTGTAGTTGTGCCTGATAAATTAGGCGCTACGGAAACAAGATTAGTAGAACCTACTAAAGGAGGTTGTGAAAACAAATACTGCTGCTGATTGTAAACATTACTACTAGTGCAAGTTGCAGCATTTGTTGTAGTATCAGCAGCAGCAGCAGCAGCGGTATGAAGCGTTGAAGAGTTTATAGTATTATAATTGTTATTACCATTATAATAACGAATACTACTACAACTAGTATTATTATGTAAGCCTGTAGCTGAAACAGCAGCACCAACAAACGGAGCTATGCCACCAACACCAACACTACGACTATTACCACGGTCTGATAATATTGGAGAAGCTGTCGTAGTAGCAGCAGTTGTAGTAGAAGCTAAAGGTCTGTCGTTACCATAGCGAGAAGAGTTATAGCAGCAGCGGTGAGAACGCAAGCCGACTGACTCTTGTTCTCGGCCCTCCGCCGGTGTATTATAATAGTCGCTGTGGTTCGACTCAGTTGTAGTTTGTTGTTGGCGTTCTTGGTTCAAGCAATAATATCTATTGCTTTTGCTGCTAGCTGTTGTACAATAATGATGCTGCTGCTGCTGCGATATATTTTTTCTTCGACTATTGCTGCTGCGGGTGGTGTCAATTATAGTTGTAGGACTAACATCGCCATCATACTCACGCCTGTATTCACCACGCCGCGGTAGCAGTTCCTGCTGCTGCTGCTGTCTATTGAAAAAAGCTCTTTCTGCTTTTGTTAGCCGTTCTCGATTGCAAGTTTCACGGCTAAAATGTACGCCTGTACTTTTAGCAGCGCTAGTGCTTTTGCCTCGATGCTGCTTCTGTTGGCTTGAACTACTAATCAAACCATTTTCTTCGTATTCAGTCTCATCGGCTTCAGAAGCATAGCCGACTGTATACTGGTTCAGCTGGTGCCTGCTACCGCGTACCGACGGGCTAGTTACTGCCGCAGATAATGTCGAACCAGAAGTTTTCTTTTCGCTTGCCGGCAAATAGCTGCTACTGCTTACATAACCAGTAGAACCGTTGTGATGTAGCAGCGGTGCTGCTACTGCTGCATCACTACTACAGCTAAGCCTTGCACGTTCTTGCCGAAGTCGATCGATTTCGGCACGTATTGCAGCAGCTTTGCGTGCTTCTTCACGCTGCTGTCGCCTCAGATCTGACACTTCGTCTTCAGACATGCCACCAGCGGTTTCATAGCGACGGTGGTGATGTCGGTAGGGGCCGCGTCGTTCGTTAGGGATGCCGTACGAAGATGTCCTCTGATGCCGCGGTAGGCGATCAGTTGCTGACGACGAAAGTCTATATTGTCGATAACCCGTGCCACCATTAAATCCCTCTTCGTCTGTATCAACACCGGAATCAAGATAGACCCGTCCACTGCCTCGGTGTGACGGCACAAACCGTCGTTGCCTTTCTGTTCTGCTGTCGTACAACTCGTCGCCTGATATCGATCCTATTGGATACATTGGCTCACCGTTCTGATCCAAACCAAGCCCTCGCGTTGTAGCATGGTCGGACAGTGTACGAGCTCTTGTCGATCGGCGTGAATCCATTAATATCCTATTTCTACAGTTATACTCATCACCACTAAGCGATGTTATTGTTCCGCGAGTTTCAACACCGACGTTTCTTAAAAATCCAGTTTTGGACATTGTGTGCTCATCTTTTGTGCTCTGTGTACCTACACTTTGTGTTGTAGTATTTTGAGCCTTAGCCACAGACGTTAAGGCCAATGGTGATGTTGTAGTCGTAGATACTTCGCTACGATTTGGTTTATATGATGAGACAAAGGACTGGTTGCGAAATTCCGCTCCAATACTAACGTCATATTGAACTCCAGTTGATGTTTTTGAGCTAGAAAAACACACATTGTTGTTCGTTTGCGAGTAACTTGATGTTGAATTCGCTGGTCTAGGAGAGGCTCCCGAAAAAGAATTACCAGACGTTTGAGTTTCTGCGTGCTGCAGAGGAGTATCAATTCGCGGCGTTCTCACAACACTAATGTCCGATACGTGACTTACAGTAGCACCAGGATGCCTAAGCAATTGGTTTCTGCCTGACCGAAGTAAAAGAAGATCAGTTTGAGATAAATGCACTGCAGGTTCGTGTAGGCCCGAAACACTACTACCCATGATAGTTGTAGGACCAGCAATATCAAATGCAGGGTGATGCGGAATACCAACTTGCAATGCTTGTGGTGGAAATGGGCTTGCAGACGAAATCGGAAACAGCGTAGGCGGAGCTGGCCCAGCTTGGTGAGGATGGAACATTGCAGGATGTTGATGTTGATTAAACGCACCGCCAGGGGAGATCCTTGGCCCAAAGACTGATAAATGTGGCGGCGGAAAGCACGACATTGGTTCGCCAGGCAAAATGCGTCGTTGATGTGCGCTAGAATGGGGCCCGCACGTAGTTGATGCTGCGGGACATGAGGAAACCATGGCAGCATTTCTATCGAGCCCAGTTCGAGAAGACGAAGACGAAGTTGTAGCTAAACCTACTCGACTGGATTCTGATGGTGTTCTGTGCAGAACAATGTGAACATCAGCTACAAGTTCTGGCGGCAGTGTGCATTTGATCACCGACGTTTCTTCGCTTCCTTCCGCCGCTCCGTCTGTTCCAAGCTGTTGTCGCTGTTGGCGATGTAGGCTATTACCTCCATCCCGGGTAATCCGCCCATTTTTG